>VMDO01010602.1:0-30865 GCA_007922755.1 Pedetes capensis | reverse complement strand
GAAACTTCCTAGGAACTCTACAGGCTGACTGTCTGTGTTCCTGCTTGTGTATTTCAGGTGGTACCACAACATTCAGCTTTCCACACATGGGCTTTTCCCGGGTCAGGCAAAAAATATACCCACCTCTGTAAACCCGTGTTGGCCAAAGCTGGCACGGAGAAATAATGGTCCCTTTGGAGAAAGCAGTATTACCTATTCACCGCTTCAACAACTGCTCATTGGATTTTTTTTTTACAAGCAATTGACATGTGTTCTTACCCCTAACACACTGAATGCAGCTACAGATGTGTCTGACATAAAAAAAAAAAAAAAGAAATGAAATTAGTATCTCAAAGAGATAGTATGTCTAAGAGATATCTCCTGTGTTTTCTTCTAGTAATTAGTTTCATTGTCTCAGGTCTTACATTTAAGTCTTCAATCTATTTTGAGTTGATTTTTTAAAAACTGGTCAGTAGTATGGTCATTCACAAGTGCTAAGAAATAGAAACAAGCTAAGTGCTCATCATCTGACCAATGGATAAAGACAATGTGGTATGGGTAGATATATAGATGGACAGATAGATACATGATAGATAGATAATAGAGCACTATTCAGCCACAAACAAGAATGAAAGCCTGTCATGTGTAACAACATGGATGGATCATTTTGTTAAGTGAGATAAGCCAATCAAAGAAAGACAAGTACCATATGATACATAGAATCTAATAAAAGTGATCTAATAGAAGTTGAGAGCAGAATGGTGGTTAACAGAGTAAGGGTAAGAGAGAAGGGATATAGAAAGATTGATCGATGGATATATAAGTTCTGGTGTGCTGTTGCACAGTAGGGTGACTATGGATAAGAGATTTGTATGGTATATCTCAAAACTCAAGAAGACAGAGTTTTGAATGTTTTTACCATAAAGAAAGATAAATGTTGAGAGGCTACATCTTTAAACCAATTAAACATCCACATATCCAGGTACTGAAACCTCAAATAGTATTCCATAATATGCATAATTTTTATGTCTTTATGTACGCTTTAAAATTTTCATCTGAAGTCAATTTCAAGATCTTATCAGAAATGATGTTATTCTGAGAGTATGTGTGTGCCAATGACTAGTTCAACAATGACCTTATACGTGGAAGATTATAGTGGAATAATATTAGTAGTAATATTAACTATGCAACAGATACTTGCTGAGTGGTTTGCATGGATTGCTGTATTTAAAAGTCACATAAAATATGAGGTTGGTTATAGTATGTGAAGTAAGTCTCTCACATTACTCTGATTCCCTTTCTCTATCTTTAATGTACCGCCAGGTACCACATCATAAGGCTGCTGCAGTGATTAAATGGCATGCTCCCATATAATATGTCCCATGTTCCACACACAGACTGAATTCTCTTAAGTATCTTCCATGTCATATCTGAAAGAGGACCGAAAACTGACCAAGTTCATGCAGTTAATGGCAAAGATTTTAAACTGTAATTCAAAACTAGGTATTGATTGCAGAAATCTTGTTTTACCATTGGCTACACCTCTAAATATGAACACTATAAACAATTTTAACAAAGAAAATATAATAACAACTTATTCCTTCTTTGTTGACATGTTGGAAAAAAATGTTAATGGGGAATGAATATAAGCAATGTACATTGATGTGCATGTATGGAAATGTCATAATGAAATTCATTAAATTGTGCATCAACTAAAAATTACTAATAAAAAAGAAAAAGAAAAATGTTACATTTTCTTTCACACACTTACATATAATACAAATGTCCTAAAATGATTTGTTGTTGTTGTTGTTAGGTGCCCTCGAGTTGGTATCTGACTCATAGCGACCCTCTGTACAACAGGGGAAACACTATTGTCAGTACTTCTCTGCTGTTCATAGGGTTTTCAATGGCAGATTGATTTTTTGGGAGGGGGTTGCCAGGTCCTTCTCCCAAGCCTACAGTACCTGGTGTTCCCGGCAGTCTCCCATCCAGGTACTAACAAGGCCCGACCCTGCTTAGCTTCTGAGATCTGATGGGATTGATGCCACTGGGCTATGGCTTCAGGCTTAAAATGATTTGCATGTCCTTAAATAATTCAGACTGAGAGTTCCCTCACTATGTGTTGTAGTTAGGTGCCATCAAGTTGGTATCCAACTCATAGTGACCCTATGTACAACAGAGGAAACACTATTGTCAGTGCTTCTGTGCTATTCCTAGGGTTTTCAATGGCTGATTGTTTTTTTGGGAGTGGGTTGTTGGGTCTTTCTCCCAAGCCTACAGCACCTGATGTTCCTAAGAGGTCTCCCATCTAAGTACTAACCAGGTCTGACCCTGCTTAGCTTCTGAGATCTGACAGGATCAGATGCCACAGTGGTATGGCTGCAGGCCTGACTAAAGTACCTTTTTCCTTGATTCTCCAGTTCCTCTTCAGTTTTGCTGGTTTCTTCTCTGTTTCTCCCATGGTCAGGACCACCTTACATCACAAGGCAACCATGGAACTTTGTGTTTGCCTTTCTTTCTGGGTAGAAGTATCGCCTTCACCCTTTTAATATTTTCAGGCCTTTATCCAAACACCGTCTTCCCAGTGAGGCTTTTCCAAATCTTATTTACTATATCAGCCCCTTAGAACAATATCTAAACTTAATACATTAATTCCCTTGCCTACATTATTATTTTTTCTTATTATCATTTTCTTCTTTATCCATCAATAAATATAAACTTCATGAGCACAGAGATTTTTGCCCCTATTATTCAACACTACTCATAATAATTCTTGTCAACTGTCATATATTATTGAAAGCATGGAAGCAGACAAAGGGTTTTTCTCCCCTTAAAATCCATATATTGTTTTTGGGAAAAAAGTATGCATTTGAAAATAAATATGCATGATATTGTATATCTGTCTTTCCCTCTAGAGCAATGCTAGAGATGATTACTAGAAATTTCATCAATGACACAAATGCTGTATCTACACTGTAGCCATAGGAATCATGTGGCAGTTGAGCACTTGAAGGAAGCTACTGCCACTGAAAAGCTGATTTCACTTTATGTTGTTGTATTAATTTATATTTAAATAGCTAAGTGGTTCATTAGTATTTTTTCACTGCTTAGTATTTCCATATGGAGGTCACTATATTCTGTGAAAAATGCTATAAAAATTTAAATGACCCTGAAAATATGCTTCCAGCTGCTTATTAAAATATAGGTTAACTAAAAGTAGAAGGTTATTATGTAATGCCAAAATTCATGGATAAATGAATCTCTTCATATAGGCCCAGCTCCATCCTTCTTTGAAATTATGTCCTTGTTCTCTGGAATGTTCTTTATTCCTACTTGAGTTTTCTCTTTCAATGCATATCTCTCTTCTCAACTTCTATTTTTGCAAAAAAGTCTTCCATATCCATGCTACCTAATGTCACATTTCACACCCAAAATCATAGTTCTTGTTACTCTACCTTACTTCATTATTGGAAACATGCGATGTCTGTATTATATTATTTACTTGCTCTGTTGCTTACTAGTTTTAACACACATGTGCAAAGATCTGGAGACAGAAAACCAAAGGGAAAGAACATGCTCTGTTTTTCTGAAGCTTAAAGTATTAAAGATAAAATTTATACCTCGAATGGCAATAGTGAAGGTTTATTCAGGGAAAATATTAAATGAGACAGAAAACATCAAAAGATAATAGGAATACACATAGTCATTACACCAAAAAGAATTGGTGGATGACCAACTATTTCAAGAGGTTTCATATGAGCAGGAACCAATAGTACTGAAGGAAGAAATAGAAGCTGTCTTGAAGGAACTGGCAAAACACAAAGCTCCAAGAATTAATGGAAAATCAATTGAGATGTTTCAACAAAAAGATGTAGCATGGGACATGCTCACTTGCTTTTGACAAGAGATTTGGAAAAGAAATACCTAGCCAACTGACTGGAAGAGATCCATACTTGTGCCTATTTTCAAGAAAGGGGATTCAATCAAATATGGCAATTATCAAGTGAGATCATTAATATCACATGCAAGTAAAATTTTGCTAAATATCTTTCAAAAGACATTGCAGCAATATATTAAAAAGGAAATGCCAGAATATCCACCCAGATTCAGAAGAGGGCATGGAACCAGTGACATCATTGATGATGTCAGGTGGATATTAGCTGAAAACAGATAATATCAGAAAGATGTCTATCTACATTTTATTCACTGTGCAAAGGCATTTGAATGTGTGGATCACAGCAAATTATAGATAATATTGCAAAGAATGGGAATACCTGAGCACTTAATTGTACTTATTAGTAATCTGTACAGGGAACAAGAGGCAGTTATTCAAATAGAAAAAGGAAACATTGCTTGAGTTAAAGTCAGGAAAGGTATATGATAGGGCTATATCCTTTTACTGTACCTCTTCAATTTCTATGCTGAGCAAATAAACTGAGAAGCTGGAATTTATGAAGAGGAGCATGACACCAGGATTGGAGGAAGATTCATTAACAATTCACATGATGCAGATAACACAACTTTGCTTGGTGAAACTAAAGAGGATTTTGAAGCATTTACTGATGAAGGTCAAAGAATGCAGCCTTCATTACAGATTGAAACTCATCAACACAACAATAATCCTTACAACTGGGTCAGTAAGCAACTTCATGATAAATGGAGCAAATGTTGAGGTTGTCTAATACTTTGCTTTTACTTGGTTCTATGATCAAAACCCATGGAATCAGCAGTCAAAAAATCAAAAGAGGAATTGCATTGGGGAAAACTGTTGCAAAATACTTCTTTCAAGTGTGAAAAGTAGATGTTAGTTAGATTAAAGATGAAGGTGTGCCTGACTCATGCCATGGTATTTTCAGTCACATCATATGCTTGTGAGAGCTGGACATTGAATATGGGAGACAGGAGAAGAATTGATGCTTTTGAATTATGCTGAAGACAAATATTAAATATACCATGGACTTCCAAAAGAACGAACAGATCTGTCCTAGAAAAAGTGCAACTGGTGTTCCTTGGAAGCAAAGATGGCTAGACTGCATCTGAAGTATTTTAGACATGTTGTCAGGAAGGACCAATCCCTAGAGAAGGATATCATTTTTGGGAGAGTGGTAGGTCAAGGATAAAAGGGGTGATCCTCACCTAGATGGATTGACACAGTGTCTGCAACATGGGCTTAATCATAAAAAAATCATGTATATGATACAGTATTAGGCAATGTTTTGTTCTGTTGTACATAGGGTCAGATTTGACTTGATGGCACCAAACAACAAACAATAACATCGATGGAACAGAAAGCTGACTTGGTCTTTCCTATACACTGCTTTATCAGCACCAAGAAGAATATCTAGTATTAGAAGGAGCTCCCTACATATTTGAAGAAGAAAGAGATGTTATGATTCATTTACTCTCTCAGGACCTATGGCTGTGATTTTAGGTTTAATTGATCAAACAGAATATGGCCTCATTTACCTATTCAATGCACTTGAGGAATGGCTTGTTGTTCCCACATGACAATCTTCTTTGACTTTTAAAAAGTGTGTGTGTGTGTGTGTGTGTGTGTGTGTGTGTGTGTAATAGTTCTGTAGCAATGGATTGTGAAGAGATCTGCTTTCTCTTCTCAAATTTTCTAATAATTTCATATGTAACTGAGGTTGAAGTCAAGTTACTGCCTCAATTTCTCCTTCATCCAAATGAGACCAGATAATCTTTAACAATCCATCAGCATCAATTTTCCATTGTATGGCTATTATTACATTATTTACCATTAAAGTCAGTACCTGTGGCCAGTGCAAAGGTCCAAGTAGTGTTCAGGCTGAAGCAAGAAAAATGAGGCATTCATTCTGGGATAAAAGTGAAAGGGTCATTTTACACTCAGCACTGGAGAATAGTAATAATTTAACGCATTATTTTATGAAGTTAAGTAGAATTAATCACTGTGCTGTACAAAAACATATTAGACCCTGAGGCAAAAGGAACATTTGATAAGATTTATCCTGGTTTATTTTAAATATTGTTTTTTCATTAATTTTGACTTTTTAAAAATAGCAAATTAAAGTTAGGATTGTCTAATAGATAAACATGTAAGATGCACCTTAATAAGAAGGTTTTCATAAAGTATGTTCTTGCATATTTAAATTTTAGATAAACCACTGCCTGAAGCATGCTTCTAATAAATGTCATGTTGTTCACCTGAAAATCACATTTAACTGTTTCTCCTGTATATTGTGTGGCATCCCTAATGAAAATACTATTTGCCACAGTTATAGACTTTTTGGCAACTTTTAATTTTGCAGCCTCTTAAGTTTTGCATGGAAAGAGACTATTTATTCTCACATTTTTTCCACACATGTGATGCTACTCATAAAACACAAGTTGGATAACAAAATAAGGACTCTTAAAGAGCAAGGACATTAAGAACATCTACCTAGTTGCCTGAAAACAAGTTTCACTTATTTTAAAATAAAGACTTGGGTAAGTTAGCCCTGAATGTTAGCTGGCTGAGGCAAGGTCAATTAAATATATTGATCTGGAAATGCAATACTTTAAGAAATACAAAGCTATCAGAAAGGTTAAGATAATTTTTGTTCTTTTTTTGAGCATTAAAACCATTTTTACCTTGTTGAACTTGACATCATACTGAGCAGCTCCAATATTAAATTCCTCTCATTTTTAATAAACCCTGTTACTGATATGGGAAGTATTTTGAGTGGAGTCAGCAATGTGATTGTCAGTTGCTCACACATGAGGCATTTTTGGCAAATGGAAAAAGGAAAACCACATTCAAAAACTCTAAGATCATCACTTGTGAAGAAGGATATTTATTTATATATATTTATTTATTCTTTATTTTTTTAAGCAATTGCTCCTGTTACTTTAAAAGCTTCAAGGCATTAACACATACCATTAAGTAACTTTCTGAGAGGGAAAATGCATTCTATTGTTGTTGTTGTTGTTAGGTTCCATCGAGTCAAGTCTGACTCATAGCGACCCTATGTACAGCAGATCGAAACACTTGCCGATTCTGTGCCAGGTAAACGATCTTATTTATGTTTAAGCCCATTGTTGCAGACACTGGGTCAATCCCTCTGGTGGAGGGTTTTCCTCTTTTGTGTTGACCTGCCACTCTTCCAAACATGATGTCCTTCTCCAGGGATGGTTCTCTCCTGACTACATGTCCGAAATATGTAAGACGCAGTTTGGCCATTTTTGCTTCCAAGGAGCACTCTGGTTGTACTTCTTCTAGGACAGATTTGTTGGCTCTTTTGGCAGTCCATGGTATATTCAATAGATGTCTCCAGCACCACAATTCAAAAGCATCAATTCTTTTTCTGTCTCTCTTGTTCAATGTCCAACTTTCACAACCATATGATGCCACTGAAAATATCATGGCATGAGTCAGACGCACCTTCGTCTTCAATGTGACATCTTTGCTTTTCAATACTCTAAAGAGATCTTTTGCTACAGCTTTTCCTATAGAGGTGCTAATTGAACAATATTAAAGGAAACATCTGTAAATGGCTCACAGAAAATACCATCAGCTGATCACTTAGCTACAATCTGTAAGGAAAATGAGATTTAAGATGAAAACAAATCACCACAGATATCTAGTTATGTCTATGATGGCCATGAAAAATGAATATAGTAGGTGCAAGGAATTCAAGCAGCGGCATTACATTTTCTTAAATGGGGTAATAGTAGATGCGTATGAGGGAGAGTATTGACTTCATAGTTAACTATGGGAAAGATAAATCTCAGGAGAAATTTGTGGGATCCATATGCCAAATTTTAGAGCTAGAAAGGTGTGTTGTGTGTGTGGGGGAGTGTGGGTGTGTGTTTGTGTATGGGGGTGTGGTGTGTATTTGTGTGTCTGAGAAAGCTAGACAGAGAGAGGATGAGACAGAGAAACAGATACAGTGGCAGAGATGGACATCCATCACTTCAGGCTTTGGGTTTGTTGAAGTGGGGAGTGGGCCCAGCAACAAAAACCTAACAGTTTCACCCCATCAGTAAAAACTCATCATCTCTGATTTCTGGGATAAAAGCATGATCATCACTTTATCTGCAATGAAAATAATTAATAGTAGTAGTAGTAGTAGTAGTAGTAGTAGTAGTAGTAGTAGTAGTAAATTAGACCTTTGGGTTGCTATGGGTTCAGTAGCCTGCAGCCATATCACTGTGGTGTCTGATCCTGTTCACTCTCGGAAGCTAAACAGGGTCGAGCCTGGTTAATACTTGGATGGGAGACTGTTATAAGCTTGGGAGAAGGACCCGGCAACCCACTCCCCAAAAACAGTCAGCCATTGAAAACCCTATGAATAGCAGAGAAGCAGTAATGATACTGTTTTTCCTGCTGTTCCTGGGTCCCTATGAGTCTACGGCACCTAACAACAAGGTGGGTGGGTTGAGTATTTTCCTCCCAAAAGTCACGTCCACCTGAAACCTCAGAATGTGACCTTATTTGGAAATAGAGTCTAAACAGATGTAGTTACTTCAGAATTTGGAGATAATTACACCCTGGATGCAGAGATCTCCCCCAAATGGTATCCTTGTTAGAAGAGGACAGGACACAGGGAAACACAGAGAAGCAAGCAATGTGAAGATAGAGGTGGATATTGGAGTGATGCATATACAAGACCAATAGATAAATAAAGCAAAAAAAAAAAATCACTGAGGGCTTCCAGAAACATCTGCAACTACAAGAGAAGCATGTGATGATTCTTCTCTGAAGGTATACAGAGGGAACCAGCCTTGTGGGTAACTTGATTTTGGATTTCTTGTCTGTTGTTTTGTGAAAGAACAAATTTCTGTTACTTTAAGCCACCAAGTTTAAGGTAATTTGTTATGACAGTTGTAGGAAATGAGAATAGCAGCTAATCAAACAGCAACTATTCAGGCAGCATTTACAAAGAGCTGATACATTTTAAAGTAGTGCTACAAAGTCACAATGCTAGCCAGGCCCAGTGGCATATGCCTGTAATCCCAGCCAATCAGGAGATAGAGGAAGGAGTCTGTAACTTAATAAGACCCTGTCTCAATATGAAAAAGTTAAAAATGGGCTGGGGGCACAGCCCAGGGATAGTGCACTTGCAAAGTATGTGCAAGGCACTAGGTTCAACCCCGAAGTACTAAAAAGAGAAAAAAAGTCACAAAGCTTATACTAATTACTTGAGAATCATGTTATACTGCAGATTTTGAATTATTGAGTCTTGGAATAGTCCTGAGAGAGCACATATCTAACAAACAGTAAGATGATGCCATTTAGCTGGTTCCAGAATGTCATTTTCAGTACCAAACTTAGACCATAACAAAGAACTCTAGCTAGAAAGATAAATTATCTTGACATGAAAAGTTACAAGCAATTGAAAAATCATGTGATAGTCAAAGATCAAAGAGAATAAATGCTCTAGAACTTTAGAAAACTTTATCAGTGTGAATTGGATTCATCAGGCACATTCTAATGAAAAGAATGATACTCTTGAGCAGGGAGCTCAAGACCAATGGACTAAGAAACAAGAAGTTTAATTGTGCAAATCCATGGCGTTCTTGTTGTTGTTGGGTGCCGTTAAGTCATGTGCAACTCATAGTGACCCTCATAGGGTTTTCAATGGCTGGTTGTTTCAGGATTGCCTCGGGAGTGGACTGCCATGTCCTTTTCCCAGTTTTGTGGTCCCAGGGATGGAACTTGAGACCTTCAAGACTGCAGAGCAGTGCTCTACCAACTGAGCTAAATCCCAGCCCAAATCCATGATAAACAACACTGAAGAATATTAAAAAGGAATAATGAAGTGTATAGTGGGAATATAATTACTATTTAATATGTTCACTATGGATAGACATTTCTGGTAACCACAAATTAATGAAAATGTGGTTGTGTTTGCATATATTTATAAGGTACAAACTCACTTCTGGCTTACAAAATAAATTACAAAAGGAAGAATATAATGTGCTATCAGTAAAATTATTATTGCTGTATAAAAAATCCAAGCATTATGAGAGGCTTTGGATTTGCTAGGGGGAGAACAACATGATTTGTTTTATTTTGTTTCTTTTTTTAAAATTTCAGCTGTTATTTTTATTGTTCTCAATTCTGGGGCTGCTATTTCAATAGCTAGAGCCTCTGGGTCTTGCAATGAAATAAAGAATACAGATGCCAATTTGGTTCATAGATTCATTGGGGATTTTCCAAATATTGTGGAACCTGCCATATAAGGCTAATGATGCTTCCAATACGTTCCAAGGGATACATTTTGACAAATAGTCATATAAGTAAAAAGCATATTTATTAGTGGGATCTCTTAGTTCTTTTACCTTGTCTGCTCTTACTAGCAGTGTGATAACAAACAATAGGAACATTATCAAAAGCAATGGGAAAAATAACTTATTTTAAATTTAGTTTTGGAGTTTTCCATATGACTGGAAGCCTTTGGTAGATGACATCATTTATGAGACTTGAAAAGACTTCTGATAGAGCTAATTGTGGACTCCACTGTGACAGCACCAAGAGAATTAACTACAAGTAGATGAACTGATAGTAACCAGTTGGCTATAAAAGTTGGGTGTGAGTTGTCACTCATAAAACAAAGATACTCTTTAATAGGCAAAGAAACACAAGACAACAGAGACTAGAAATAGTATCTAAGAAAAAAGCACAATGATCATATTTACAAATCATGCTACACATCCTTTACTGATAGGGCTCTGCACATATCGCCCCCACTTACAGCTGAAGCTTTTCTCTCGCAGTAGACATCATGTGACTGTTTACAAAACTGAAAAATTCAAATGTTATACTTTCCAGCAGGAGAAATTTACTCTTAACCAATAAGTATAAACTAAACAATAAACTGCCAATAAAAATATGAGTTTCTTTTTCATTCAGTGGCAGATATTTGGACACTTAGGAGAGTCTAACAAGTTTATTAAATGCAAGTAAAAAATCTATAGGTTAGTCATTGGCCAGTACCATTAGTTTTCCAAGGGAATTTAGACTTGCAACCCTTTTTAATCCTTTCAAATCCACACTAACAGATTTTATAAGTGTTTCTATATTTTTAGATATTTTCTAAAATATTTTTATTTGAATTTATGTAATATCTAATATACAATTTTCTTCAAAATAAAAGGGCAATCCACTCCCAAGGCAATCCCAAAACAGTCAGCCATTGAAAACCCTATGGGGGTCGCTATGAGTCGGATACCGACTCAATGGCACCTCACAACAACAACAACACTACTAAATATAAAATATGATTTTAAATATATATCAATTTATAGCAAATTTAATTTTACATAGCATATTTTTCATGTATTATCTTGCTTGCACTTTTGAAATTTTCAGTATAAGTATTCTTACATTGATGAGCAATGTAATACTCAGAAAGATTGAATGACTTACCCAATAATGTCTCTTACCTAGGAGAAATGAGAAGTGGAGCTAGGAATACAGGGAGAGGCTTCTGCCTAGATCTTTGAATATATCTCGGTGGGAATGATCATTGAGGATTTAAGATGATATACCTTCCACTTAAACAGAAAAGCATCCTTAGTGCTTTCTGAAAGGAAGAAAAAGAGGGAAGAAGGGGGAGGAAATTTTGCCAAGATATTGAGATAACCCAAAAATACCTTTCAGAAAGTGAATTTACTTGGTGCCAGCAGGATTTTGGAATCCTAAAGCTGCCTTATTCCCCCTGTTACAAGAATTGGCCATTCTGCAAATCACCTCATTTAAAGTATCTGCATGAAATATATCCTATTTAGTCAAGTTTTAACATTTGTATAAGAGAAAGGATGTTTAAGGAGGCATAACACTATGATCTAGAAATGTAATATTTGCTATATAATAAATATTGACAAGAAAACAAAGCATTTTGAAATAGCTTCACCTCGGTAGTACAACCACAATTATCAGCTTGTTTATTTCATTGTGTATGTACAAATATTCTAAAATCTGAAAATACCCTAAGTCAGAAATACTTCTGCCCCCAAACATTTCAGACAAGGGATATTTAAAATGTAGTTGCAAAGTGATAACTCATTGCAATATATCACAATCTTTTCACATATTATTTAGCCTTTTGGGAATCTAGATGTTATTCTAAATTTTGTCTGTTTTAAATTAATGTTAGAGTTTTTATATAAGGTCTTTTGCCTTCATGCATGTGATTTGTCTTTAGATATTAATTCTATTTTGGCTTTAGATTTTGCAAATACTTTCTCTCAGTCTATCATATGTGTGTTAACTTTGTCCAGGGTTTTACCTGTTCAACAGAATTGTCTCATTTTTTACATAATAAGTCTTGCCCTTTTGACATATGTTTCACGATTTTTAAGTTTTACTTAAGAAGCCCTTAATACTAAATCACCAAGCCTTTAATAACCCCAATGTTATGGAGGTCTAGTCTTGTAATTGGTTTTAGGCATATACCTAGCTTTATTTATCCCTATATAGAGAACTGGTTTTCAAAGTATCATTTACTAAATAATCTTCCCCATACCAATTGAATTACAATACTCTATTTGCTGGATATTATCCTTAAATGTTTGAATTTTTCTATTCTTAAATCTAATCCACACCCATTAAACAGTTCTGTTGTTATTCTTGCTAGGTGCCATCTAGTTGATGTCTGAGTCATAGCGATGTGGAAACACTATTGTCAGTGCTTCTCTGCTATTCATAGTGTTTTCAATGGCTGATTGTTTTGGGGGAGTGGTTTGCCAGGTCCTTCTTCAATTAAATAGTTTTAGAGGGCTAAAACATTGGAAGAAGATTAGGATCACAGATTATGGATTAGATTATGGATTGGATTTCTGCAGGAGAACACTTGATTTACTTCTCAACTGCAAATCCAGCCTACAAGAGGTTTTGTAGCAGCCTAAAAGTTTTGAGCCTGCAGCAGTACCACTGTGGTGACCAATCCCATCAGATCTTGGAAGCTAAGCAGGGTTGGGCCTGGTTAGTACTTGGATGGAAGACCACCTGGGAACACCAGGTACTGTTGGCTTGGGAGAAGGCCCTGGTAACCCACTCCCAAAAAAACAATCTGCCATTGAAGACCCTACAAACAGCAGAGAAGCAATAATAATACTGTTTCACCTGCTGTACCTAGGGTCCTTATGAGTCGGATACGACAGCACCTAACAACAACAACGAAACTATTGAAAAAATGTAGATTAGGTTTGAGAATTTATAGTATTTTCAGTGCTCTCAACTAGAGCTTTGAAGTTTTCTACAAAGGCATTGTTAGGTTTGGAATGTTTGTTTTAATTCATTGCTTGACATCCTAACCCCTAGTGATGGTATATTCAGGTGGGACATTTGGGAGATGATTAGGTATTGGGGGCAGAGTCCTCGTGAATAGGATTGTATCATTAGATGCTAAGGAGTCCACTCGACTCATAGTGACCATATATACAAAAGAATGAAACATTCCTCCACACTATGCCATGGGCACTATATCTGACAGTGCTTCTCCACTACCCATACAGTTTTTGAGAGTTGATTGTTTTGGGAGTGGGCTGCCTGGTCCTTCTCCCATGTTTTCCAGTGCTGGGGATAAAACCCAGGGCCTCAGAGCAAGTGGATCAGCACTCTACCAAACCAGCCCACATGAATAAGATTAGTGCCTTTATGAAACCAGCCTGAGGAATATCCCCTTTATCACCCTTAAAGAACATAGTTAAGAGGTACAGTCTATAACCCAGAAAGTTGGCCCTCATCAGACACTGAATATGCGAACAGCTTGATCTTGGACATCACAGCCTCCAAAACTGTGAAGAATAAACTTCTGTTCTTCATAATATTTGGTTTATGGTATTTTGCTATAGCAACCCAAACAAATGAAGGCAGAAGTCTTGCATGTTCTTGCTTAATGAACTTCTATATAATTTATACTTCTTATTGCTGTGCTTAATGGAGTAATATTTAATTTTATGTGTATTTTGTTACTGTCAATTTAAAAATGCCATAGAATTTTTTTTTCTTTTTGTGGTACTGAGGGTTGAACCCAGGGCCTCGTGCTTGCATGCTTTGCAAGTGCTGTACCACTGAGCTGCACCCCCAGCCCTTTTTTTTTTTTTTTAGCTTTTTTTGAGACAGGGTCTCACTAAGTTACACAGACTGCCTCTAGCCTCGAACTTGCGATCCTCCTGCCTTGCCTCCTGAGCTGCTAGGATTATAGGTGTGTGCCACCACGCCCAGCTCAAAATGCCATAGAATTTTGTAACTTTATTTGTTGTGTGGAAAGTGCTGAACTCTTCCTTAATTCTAAAAATATATCAGTTAATTCTTTTAGATTTCCCATATGATGATTTTATCATTTTAGATAATTTCTTCATTTTATCATACAGACATCTTCCAAGAGTGATTTGAGTTGAAACACTAAACAGGATTCATCAATATGAAGCACCAATTTAAACTTCTCCTATGAGCTGTAGACTAGTAACAGAGACCCTCAAATTCACATGAACTTACTATATTTACCTCAAAATTGGTCTTTTTCTGCTATTGCTTGATGATGACTGATAGAACTCTCAATCCAATTACTCAAAGAAGAAAATTAGAAGTCATTCTGAATAGAATTTTTGCAGTGTTGTTAGGCAGGGACCCTCAGGGTTTTCAATGGCAGATTTTTCCTTGATTGGTTCAGGAGTGGATTGCCATGTCCTTCTGCCCTTTCTGCAATGCTGGGGATTGAACGGGGGTCCTCAGAGAGTGCAGCAGGGCACACTACCACGTGAGCTAAACCCCACCTCCTAGTGTTCCTACAGTTAACCCTAACTTTTACCCTGTTTTCTACCACTTCAAAAGTTACCTAATTACTCTACCTGTATTCACATTCTTGGTTATTTACATGGTTGTTATATTGAGATATATCTGGTTTTGAAAAGCAAACATTATTAAAACCTTTTTACCACATTCTCATGATTTGGGGGAGGAAAACAAAACATCTTAAAAGCTGTTTATAGTCCTTCACTGTGGAGTGCTTTCTTCTCTATAGCCTTGTTGAATTTAACGCTAATCCTGGTTTCTGTCTCTCCAGTTACAATGGCTCCTACTCTTCTAATTCCTGCAACTAATTATTAGGTTTCTGCAGTTTCTCTTTATTAATTTTTCCCTAAAGAGATTCACAAGGTCTTTGTGTCACAGTCTTAATGTGCTATAAAACAATGAACAGCCAGAGTACATTTCAACATTTGATTCCTCAATGACCAGCAGTGTCACCAATTTAAACAATGAGAAGTAGAGAAAAAACATATTATCAATTTATATTTAATAATAGATACTAAATATCCATTGTTAAAGGGAAAGAACACCATTTTCCCCACCTTCCTTATGAGTGGGTCTAAGATAGGATGGAAGTACCTTACTCTAACAAATAAATTTCTCCAGGGATTGAATAATCAGGGTCTCTATTGAAAATAAATCTCTTAGGATTTAGACTTCTTCGCAAATTTGCAAATTAAGCATATATACCCCTGTTGTTGTTGTTGTTGTCAGGTGCTGTCGAGTCGTGTCCAACTCATATCGACCCTTATAGGGTTTTCAATGGCTGATTGTTTCAGGAGTGGATTGCCAGGTCCTTCTCCCTATATACCCCTAGCAAAATAAATTTCTCAGTTGTCTCACTATTTAATTTGTTGTAATATTTTATAACAGTACTAGTGATATATTTCAGATTTATTTCACATTGATATATAAGCAGATATTTTTCATATAACGTATAATTCATCTATTTAAAGTATTTGTTGTTGTTGTTGTTAGGTGCGGTCGAGTTGGTATCCAACCCATAGCGACCCTCATAGGGTTTTCAGTGGCTGAGTGCTTCGGGATTGCCTTGGGAGTGGATTGCCAGGCCCTTCTTCCATTTCTGCGGTGCTGGAAATTGAACTTGGGGCCTCAGAGACTGCAGTGCAGTGCTCTACCCACTGAGCTAAATCCCAGTCCATTTAAAGTATTTAGTTCAATGCTTTTAATATATTAATAATTTGCAAACATCACAACTGATTTTAGAAAACTTTCATTACCCCAAAACAAACTGCCTATCCATTTATGCCTTACACTTCAGTTATTCTCCATATACCCTTTAACATTCCAAGCACTAGGGAATTAGTAGTTCACTTTCTGTTCCTATATATTTTACTATATTGGGGATTTCACATAATTTTTTTGCTTATTTCTTTTTTCCTTCTTACTTTCTTTTCTTTTCTTTTTTTAAAAAAATTCTTCGATACTAGGGGATTGAACCCAAGGCCTTGTACATACTAGACAAGTGCTCTACCACTGAACTGAAAACCCAGCTTCCTTTATATTTTTTATTTTGAGACAGTCTCACAAAGTTGCACAGGCATCCTCTGGCCTCAGATTTTTTTATCCACTTGCCTCAGCCTTCAGAGTTGCTGGGATTACATGCATGCACCGTGGTGCTTTTCTCACAAAATTTCATGTAAAGAAATCATTCAACATGTGCTCTTTTGATGCTTTATTACAATTACCAAACTGTTTTCAAGGTTTATCTATGCTGAGGCATGTGTTGATGCTTCATTCTTTGATTTGATAGAGTAATTTTCCTTTGCCATAGATATAGGACATTTTGCTTATACATTTATCAGACGATGTACATTTGGATTACTTCTACTTTTGAGTGCTGCAGATAATGAAATTTGGCCTGGACATATGTTTCCATTTTTCTTGGATATGTACCTAGGACTGGAATAGGTGGGTCTCATGGTAATTTTGACTCTTTTTTTTTTTTTTTTTTTTTTGAGGAACTGTCAGATTGTTTTCCATAGAAGCTGTACCATTTTACATTTCCACCAGCAATGTTTGACGGGTCAATTATCTCCATATTCCCACTAACACTTGTTCTTTCTTTATTTTTATATAGTTATCCTAGTAGCTGTGATGTGGTAACTCATTGTAGTTTTGATTTGCATTACCTAGTGGTTGAGGATGTTGAACATCTTTTAGTTATCATGGAATGGAACCCTTATCAGAAATCAGTTGATTGTGGGGTTATTTTTGGACAGTCAATTCTATTCTATTTATCTTTATGTCTCTCCTTTTGCGGGTATTATGTATCCCTGATTACTGTGGCATTGTAGCATGTTTTGAAGTCAAAGAGAGTGAAACTTCCAACTTTGTTCTATTTATTAGAGGTAATGGATTCCTTGCATTGATACATGTATTTTACAATCAGCTTTTTTTCTGCAAAGAAGCCAGGTCGGGTATTGAGAAAGATCAGCCAATAGATCAATATGTGGAGTATGCCACAGTCATTGTGATAAATGGTCCAATCCATAAATGTGGTTAGTCTTTTCATTTATTTAGATCTTTAACTTCTTTTAATCTGTAGCAATAGCATCCTAACATCCACTCCTTTCTGATCTCAGGAGCTAAGTAGGGCTGGCCTGGTTTGTCCTTGGACAAGAGACCACCTGGGAATACCAGGTGCTGGAGGCTAGGGAGAAGGACCTGGCAATCCACTTCTGAAACAATCTGCCATTGAAAACCCCATGAATAGAAGAGAAGAACTGACAATAGTGCCAGGCATGGTATAGTGTCAGAGAGTGTTTTGTTCTGTTGTACATAGGGTCCCTATGAGTCAGACCCAACTTGACTGCACCTAACAACAAACAATTTCCTTCAACAATGTCTCCTAAATTTGAATATTTATTAAATTTATTTCTAGGTATTTTGTTTTTACGCTACTCCAAAGATTTTTTTCTTGATTTCATTTGAATTTATCTACTATTAGTCTATAGAAATCATTTTATATATTAATCATTTATTTTGCACCTTTCTTAAACTTGTTAATTAGTTGTACTAGATTTAATTAGTGGATTCTTTTAAATTTTCTATATCCAAGAACATATCATTTGCTAGCAGATATAATTCTACTCTCTTTCCAACCCAATATGCTTCTTGTCTCATTGCCTTGTGAAATCTTTTCAATATCCTATTGAATAGAAATGTCAAGAGAAGGTATCCTTGTCTTTCTTGATAATTTAAGAGAAAGGCCATCTCTTTCACCATTAAGGGTGATGTTAAGTATGAATTTCTTATACATCTGTTAATCAAGTTGAGAAAGTCCCTTTTATTCCCAGTGTATTGAGCAAGTTTTAATCACTGAACAATGCGCAATTGTGATAAATGCCACAATTTTCTTTATTGAATTTTTCCTATTTTCATTTCTATATGCTTGCCATAGTACTAGGTTGTTGAACCCAGGGTTTTTGGCAAATGAGACAAGAGTGATACCAGTGAGTTGCAACCATATACCCTTTTCTATTTTCTTATTTTGATAGAGTCTCACTAACTTTCACAGCTCCCTCTGGCCTCAAACTCATGATCCTTCTGCCTCAGCCTCCTGACTCTCTGGATTAAGGCCTCTGCCGTGGGGTCCAGCTTGTTTCAATCTACCTTTAAGATCACTGATTTATTCTTTTCCATTAAAATTGACTTTGGAACCTTGGATTGCTGTATTGTTAAGAGATTGGAATAAAGTGATCCACAGTTAATCCAATTAAAAGAAGGAGTAGATTTTTTAGTTCATTCTCCTGCCCCTCCCCTTATTCTCTCTGTAAACTAGCTGGCCTCCTATCTAGCTGGTAGCTTATCATCATACTCTACATTTTTTATGAGGGTGTTCTGTACTCAATAATGTCAATTAATTTGAGTGAGACACTCTGTTATTATGGCTTATCTCTTCCTCTCCATGAAATCTCCAAGTCAATATTCCAGAACTCAGAGAATAGAGAACAACCTCCTTCTTGCAGATTGACACCTCAGGTTTATGAGCAGGGCAGTGAAAATGAGTGGTAGTCTCTGGTCTTCTTGGCTTGCATCTTCTGAGAAGGAAACATTGCCCTACCAGCAAGGTGGACTGAGTAAAATCAAGGGCCCAGTATTCTCAACATTCTGAGCTAGGGGAAGAACATGTACCTATGACTAAGGGCTGTGCAGATCAAGGGAGCCAGTACCATCTCAGCAACACTCGCATGGAATATAGCTTCTGCCACTTGGAGATAGAAGAATGAGAAATAGTGGACTGGTCATGCTGGGGAGTCTTATTAGGCCTTGATTGAAAGCTGGGGATCAAGAGAGGTACATCTTCCTGGCCATATCTGTCCAGGGCAGACCTTATGACATGCTAACCTGAAGAGAAGATGAGGGAGGAGATACAGAAGTGGATCAGGTGCCACAGACTTCCAATGTTCTCATGGAGATTTAGTAGATTTCCAATTAATGTTCACTCTTTAATTTTCTGCATGACTTTGGGCAATTCTCAAGAGAAATAAAAAGATTGTTCCTATTTATGATTGTTTCACTTGGGAATAGTCCTATGGAACTCCTCTGAGTGCCATATTTTGGTGGTGAATTGTCTTTCAGTGCTTTATCCTAGGAACCTAATTTCATTAAAATTAGCTCAGAAAGACCCAACTGTGGGAGCATGAGGGTACTTTTCTATATTTCCATGTTAATTAACTGTATTTATCAATTATATCTAAAGTTAAGCATCACTTTCATCACAAATAATTTTCTTGACTGTCCATGTCTTGGAAGGTCTTTATTTCTCCATTGATTTTAAATAATAACTTTGCTCAATCTAATAATTGTGGATGCCAGTTTTTTTTTTTCCAGAGCTTGTAATATATCCTTCCACGTTTTCCTAGATTTGGGGATTTGGGTTGAGAGGTACGGTGTTATTCTCATGGGTTTGCCTTTGCAAATGAGTTGTTTTTCTCTTGCAGTTTTAATAGTGTTTGTTCTGTAGTCTTTGCATTTAAACTGTAATGTGTGGTGGGGAGGTTCTCTTCTGGTCATTTCTATTTAAAATTCTAAATACTTCTTGCAGTTGGATGTCCATTTCCATTTCCCAGATTTGGGAAATTTTCTGGTATAATTTCATTGAATAGACTTTTTTTGCCTTTAGTCTTTATCTCAGCTCTTCTTCTATCTGTATATTCTTAAATTTGGTCTCTTGATCATGTCCCAGAATTTTTGGAATTTCTGGACACATTCCTTTATTTTTTTCTTTATTGATATTTGAATGTAGTATTTTTCCAAGCTTGTCTTCCATCCCTGATAGTCTTTCTTCTGCTCCATCTAGTTTACTGCTAATACTTCCCACTGTGTTTTTTATTTGGCTTATTGAGTTTTTTATTCCCCACATTTTTTTTCAAAATCTCAGTTTTCTTGCTAAATTTCCTATCAATTTTTCCTTCTTTTTTTCTTGCAGTGCTTTGCAAGTGCTGTACCACTGAACTGCACCCTCAGCCCATTATCTTTTTTACTTTTTTTGAGACAGGGTCTCGCCAAATTATACAGACTATCTCTGGTCTTGAACTTGCGATCCTCCTGCCTCTGCCACCTGAGCTGCTGGGATTACAGGCATGCACCATGAAACCCAGCCACCATCAATTTTTCTGACTTTTGCTTCTACATTGGTGACTTTCTGTCTAGGTTTTCAATTAATTTCCTTACTTCAATCATCTGTCTGGTTGTATCATCTTGAACTCATTTAATATTTTACAAATAGATTTTGAGTTCCTTATCTGATATGTTAACCATATAATTATCTTTGGGTTCACTAGTTAAGGAATTATGATCATTTGAAGAAGATATGTTCCTTACTTTTTCACGTTCCTTGTGATTCTGTTTTGTGATTTGTACATCTGTTGGGATGGACACCTCTTCCAGTTTTATTTCAAGATCTTCTTAATGGACCAAGCAGCTTTCTTGTGAATGCTCAGTCTCTAATACCCCTACGACACGATAAACAGACTACTCTGAAAGGTCCAATACCCCAACCAAATCAGATATACACATACATGTTAAGTCAATTAAAGCTAGCTACTACACCACCATCAATACTCATACACTAGAAAATAGAGGAAACTATGAAGGTACCAATTATTTAGAGTGACAGTGAGATAGCACTTTCCTGAAATAAACAGAGGGGTTAGAGAAAGGGGAGAAAGAAAGAAGTAAGCAAGAGATAACTGAAAGAAAGGAAAAAGAAGAAGAAAAGAATGCTAGGGAGAGGGAGGGAAAAAAAAGTGCAAATATTTTAGAAAAAACCTGGCTGCAATAAAGAAAAAAAAATTGTAAGCAAAATTAGATAAATGTTAATAAAGGAATACCAATAAAAAAACCTAGAAATTCCTTTTTTGAAATAAAGAAACACAGTAAATATGATGATACACATATAGTAAATAGATGGACACACAGGCAGAAAAGATTTTTTTAAAAGGCTAAAAATGTGATAGAATAAAAATTACATTGGAAAAAAGAGAAATGAGGAAAATAAAATTTAAAATGAAAAAGTAAAGAGGAGAAAGAAAGAGACTGGTGTTGTGACACATACCTGCAATCCCAGAGACCCTGGAAGGTAAGGCAACAGAATTGTGAGTCCCAAGCAAGGGGGAGCCTGTACAAATCAGTAAGACCGTTAGAACATTTGCCTAGTGCAAAGTCCTGAGCTCCTTTCTCATAAAAAAAGGCAAAATTTGAAGCAGATTCTTTCTGCATCCTCTAGTATTGGGGTCTGTTAGGTAGAAATGGTGGTCAGTTGAAGTTGAAGTCTTTTATTTACCTTCAGCATTTTATGCAGTTCTCATCAGTAAATGGGGGTCATCTCCTTTCCCCAGGGAATGGGACTACTGTCCTAGCCTGAGCTTCCTGCTGCTTGAACTTCTCAGTGTATCAGCATCCCACCTTCCCCCTCTTTTTACCTACCTGCCCCAATTGTGTCCCATCCTGTGGTTGTGGCAAGTTGTCCCCAACTTCTATGACTTATGATGGTTCCTTGTTCTCAGACCCTTGGAGTAGCTCAGTCCCACAAGATTGTACCAATGTACAGCTCTCGGAGATATATAGAGTGTGGTAAAATGGATCTCCTCTCCAATGCTGATCTCCCAATCAGGAAGAGTCACTGTCTCACCCAATCTCCAGATCAGGTTCAAGGGTTTTGAGGACATTGGATTTGTCCCATGGGACTGGCAGCCTGCTTACCTGTGCCAACCAGTTTGCCTTTTGGGTAAGGCCTTCCATTCTCCTTCCCTGATAGGAAGCTGCAGTTTGTTCTAGTTGCACTGTCCCTCTGTTGTATGCACACTAAGACTATCCTATCACCTCCTTTGTAATTTTTGTGCTCTTTCAGTCTTTCTTGCTTTGGAACAGAGTCTATTTTTTCCTTTCCTGAGTCCTTTGTTTGACCATGTCACCCAAAGGCTGCCTGTCATATGCCATGTTTAATTGGAAGTTTGGATTTCTTTTTCTACTTTCTATTCTTGTCGCCATGTTATTATAAGCTCAAAGAATAATGTCTGGTATCTAAAAATCTCTCAAAAAATATTTGTTGAAATAATGAATAAAACTGAGGAAACAAGTTTCATCTCTAGAACAATTCTTTAGATCTAGCCTTACAGTTGTTTTAGACCTATAAAAACCTATGATGAAGTAATTATTTATTAGCACCTTCAAGGCCTGTTTAACCAATCCTAAAATCCTAAAACCCAAATCCAAGCCAGGGATTTTAAAGAAGATATGTGTCATGTATCTGTGTATGTGTAGTTAAAGGAAATGGAAGCTTAGCAAAAACCTAGTTTTTTTCTGAGATATGGAATCACAAACATAATTATCTGAATAAAGTCAAACCAGTCCTTTTTAAGTGATTAGTATTTTCAAAGATACAGACTTGATTTTCTTTTATCATATCTATTATCTTCAAGCCACATTAAACATTGTAAGTGTGCAACCATGAATGGGGAGGGGCTGGATGGCATGACAAGGGTATCTCTGGTTATCCAGTTCTGGATCTATGATTGAGGATTAGTGAAATTATATATATGGTGTAACTTTCAAATGTGTTGGAGAGAGAAGTAAAATAAATTAAAAGGATATACTAAGCATTGTCAATCCTTATAGTGATAATATGAAACATTGTGTAGCATAAATAAATTCAAGTGGTTGATATGTGAATTTGACTGGCTAAGTACACCTTATATTGTTATACTAATGTTTGAAAATCATTTGAAAGATATTCTAACTGAGAAAAGAAATCGCTGCAGGTTTATGATCATAAAGCCATGCTCAATGTTTAAAATTTGTTTCACTACGTTTTACATGCTTAGCAACAAAAGTGTTATTGTTTTCTACTTAAAATCCGGTGAGTTGTTAAGCATCATAGTGTTTGTACTGCTTTAGTTTGCCTAGCTTTTTCTTTTTTTTATTGTCTTAAAATATCTCTTTAGGATTCTCTTACTAGATATTTATTTTATCTACAATATTTTTCCTATGATCTATTTTGACTGAGAGATATTTTTAGGTGGAAGAGAGTGATCTATTATTTTATAAGAAGTAGTCTTTATTAATATAAATGTGCTAGCTGTTATCACTTTGAAAAGGGAAGAAAAATCAATAGAGATGAGAAATGGCATGCTGTCCTCTGAATTTTTATGCTGTGATTCTAAGTCTCTTCAATTAAGAAAACCACACTGAGGAATAGAATAAAAATTAACCAGCAAGTAGTTATTTCTTCATCTGGAGTGAGGCCCTTTTTATCCATTTTATTTTCTTAGAGGGCAATCATTCTTACTTGCTACAAGAAATCTTTTTATTAGAAAAAGAAGGAAATGGATTTTTATTTCATTCCCAAGGAAATGGAGAGGCAGGTAGAGTAAAAGTACAATGATAACAAATACAATCCTGAATTATTTCAGAGTAATCATAACGCCTGAAATTATTATTAATCAAGAACAACGTATGTTGAATTGTTCCCTTGTAATGTAGCAATAAAACTTACCAGATCAAACTATAGCAACTCCCTATGGAATTTATCCCTACTATAGCAACTCCCTATGGGATTTATCTCCATAGGGAGATAAATTACACAGTCACTGGTTATCTCAACTAAAATCAGGAATATTAATTTACTGTCCATAATCAAGAAAATTTATTTTCACATCAGTATACAAAAATATGATTAAATATCAAGTTTGTTTTGTTAATTTCCTGATTTAAACCTAAACACTGTTCATTTTTTTCTCTTTTCAATAGTTATTTAGTGAAACTAACCTCAGAGGGATACCTCATCAACAATCCTTAATAGCTTTGAAATTTATAGGAACACGTTTAGAAATATGTAGCACCAAAGAATTAATAATTCCCTGAGGAGGGAATAATTACCATTGGTTTATTTCTGGTCTTTAAGAGCTGTGAAATGTACTGTATTGCAAAGTACATATGTAAACCATAAATTTATTAACAGTTAACATATTTCAGATAAAGTAATGATACCACATTTAATAATGTTATGTATCAAAAGTTGCAGTTTATCTGCACAGTTTGTTCTATTTCCTGATCAGAATCTCTGACAGATTTTCCTATATATTTAGATTTGCAAGCTGTGCCTAGAGATTGTGATTTAATACAATTGTTATGAATCTTCAGATTTACCTTTCTGTGAAGAATTCTACAGAGGACTTCTGGTCCAGACAAGGCAACATAATCCTCTTTTTCCCTGCTCCTCCCCAATATACATATCTATATAATTTTAAATGGTATAGTAGAAAACTAAAGAAGAGTTGTTATAGTTTGAATACGAAATGTCCCTCACAGGCTTCTGTCTTGAATGCTTGATCCTCAGCTTGTGGTGCTATTTGGGCAGGTGGTGGAAATATTGAGCAGTATGGCCTAGGTTACTGGGGACATGGCCTAGAAAAATATCCCTTGACCATGGCCCTTTCCTATCCCCTTTCTCCGCATTCTGGACATCATGAAGTGAGCAACTTTGCTTCATCATGCTTTCACCAACATGATATTCTGCCTCACCACAGGCCCTAAGCAATGGAACCAACCAACCAACTACTGAAACCTCTAAAAAATAAATATTTTGTCCCTTTAAGTTGTTTCTTTTAGGTATTTGTTGCTGTAATGGAAACACTAACAGAACAATCTTGAAAAGTTATAAAAGAAGAAAGTTGTTTGGGGAGCCTGGTACTAAAATAGAGTATTATAATTCCCAACCAATAGAGGTTGGCTTCTGAGGCTTAGTATTTCCTGACCTGCAAACCAACACCAGAAGACAGCCCAGACATGTTAAAGGATGATTCCTCCAACAATACCAAATATGACTTGCAATAGCTAAGAGAGATAGATTGGAAATTGTGCCAAATATAAGCAGAGAGGCTCTGCTTCACCTGAGGCCCTCTTCCACCCCCACTCCCTTTTTACAAAGAGATCTGAAACAGCTGGGCAGAAGTAACAAAGAGAAACACCCACAAAAAATGGAAATCTTTCATACTCATGGGCCTAAGATTTCCTACTGGTATTCAAACAGACTAGAATAAGCAGAAAATAGTACCTAAAATAGGTACTCAATCACTGAAACAGATTCACTATATGGAATGACCAAAATTACATAATTATCACAAGCAGTCAGTCTAGGAAACCATTTTGTTTTACAGGCTTGGTCCCTCACTTAGAATCACTGGATCTTGTAGTGGGAACTGGTATAGGAAGGTCATCCCTCCTTCACCAATAATCAGTTGACCCTCAGAAACCTCTCACCTTCAGAGTAAAACCTCCTCTCACCCATCACTGTAGAAACTAAGAGTATCACAACTTGAATAAGAAATAACAATCAATTGATGTAAACACTAAGATGAAGAGGATATTGGGATTATATGGTAAAGATTTACAAGCAATTGTCATAAAAATTCTTCAATAATCATACACAAATTTAATTGACACAAATAAATGAGTAAACAAATAATTGAAGCAAATTTAAAAACAGATGAAAAAGATGCCATAAATAAGAACCAAATAAAAATTATAGAACTGAAATATAGAACAATAAAAATGAAAGTTAAATTTATAAAACTTGATATGGATTGAATCATAAAGTGGAGATGACTGAGATTAGAATCTGTGAATTTAAGGACAGAATTATAGAACTAGACTAATCTGAAAAACAAAAAGAGATAAACTGAAAAAAAGAACAGTGTTTCAAAAGTCATTGATATAATAGCAAAAAAGTTAACATACATGTAGTCAGATTTATAGAAGATAAAGTCACAGAATAAGAGACAGAATATATATATATCAAAAAAGATTATGGTCAAAAGTTTCTCATTATTTATAAAATACATAAAATTACAGGTCAAGATGCTGAGCAAATTCCAGATAAGACAAACTCAAAGGAATTCTCACCAAAACACATCACAGTTGAACTACTAAGAATTAAAGGAAAGGGAAAAAATCTTACAAAAGATGTGATACCTACAGGGAAACACCAATCTGAAAAATAGAAGATCTCTTTATCTCATTGCATGGAGGCCAGAAGTAAGTGACATGTATTTTTCAAGTACTTAGCAAAAATACTATCGTACACAAATTTATAACTGCCAAATCTCTTTGTAATTCAAGAGAAATTAAAACATTCTCAGATAAAGAAAATCTAGAGGAATTTCTCACAAATTTAGCTTTTCCTAAAGATTGGCTTATGTAAATTATTCAAACATAAAGAATAATAATAAAATAGTTTATTTAGAAGTGTGGGGAAGGAAGAACAACAAAAGGAGTCAAAATATGTGAATATACAATAGACTTGAGTTTTCTAAGTCACATGTGATGAGAGACAAAAATTTTAATATTATCTGATATCCCACACAATATTGTTTAAAAGTGAGGAACTCAAGGGACATAAATAGAAGTGAAGTCATAATTTTTTTTTAACATTGTGAAATGTTGATGCTAGTAAACTGTTAAAAGTCACATATTAATACCACAGTATCCAATGAAAAACTATGGAAACTTTGCAAAAACATATATGTATCTTCTTCTTCTTAGGTGCTGTCGAGTCAGTATCCGACTCATAGAGAACCTCTGTACAACAGGGGAAACACTATTGTCAGTGCTTCTCTGCTGTTCATAGGGTTTTCAATGGCAGATTGATTTTTGGGAGGGGGTTGCCAGGTCCTTCTCCCAAGCCTACAGCTTCTGGTGTTCCCAGGCGGTCTCCCATCCAGGTACTAACCAGGCCTGACCCTGCTTAGCTTCCGAGATCTGACGGGGTCGGATGCCACAGGAGTATCGCTGCAGGCATATATGTATATACACTATAAATAAATGAATATGTCATATGAACAGTTTCAAATAAACTACAGTAAATAAAAGGCAGAAGAAAAGCCAAAAACAATAAATATAAATCAATAGCAAAATTATAAACTTATGTGTTAACATAATAACAATTACTTTAAACTGAAGTATTCTAAATACCAAAGACAGAGATTGGCATAAAGATAATAAAATAATATCCAACCATATGCTATTTACAAGAAACTTGCTTCAAATTCAATAATATAGTTCAACAGTAAATAAATACAAGAAGAAATATGTGCAGCAATTTTAAAAAGAGAATCTCAGATCAGAAAAAAAACTAGTAGAGATGAAAAAGGGCTATTACATGATGATGAAAGTATTAATGCACTGTAGAGACATTGCAATTCTAAGTGTCCATGCATGCAATAACAAAAACAGCCTCAAAATGCATGAAGCAAAAACTGATGCAGATTTATCATTAGGGATGCCAGCACTCCCATCTCAAAAACTGAAAGATTTATTAAACAGAAAAATCATCAAGATGACAGAAGATCTGAACAATATAATTGATCAACAAAATCTAATTGACATTTATATAACGAGCTACAAAAATGCTATGAGAGCACACATATTTTCATACACATAAGTTGGAACACACCTTTAATAAATTTACTGTAAGACAAATGTCAACAAACTTGAATTAAAAATATAAAGAATGGCAGATAAACAACACAATAAAGTCTCTATGCATAAGGAAGTTAAAATGAGACACTTTTAAGTAATTGGACCATAGGGAAAGTCACAAAGAAAATAAAAATTATCAATAACTGAATTAAAACACAAAGTATATAAGAATTTTAAATACATAGCTAAAACAGTACTGGAAGGAACAGTTATAGCACTAAATGTTTATGTTACAAACTAAAGCGTTCAACTAAGTAACCAAATTTCTGTCTCAAGGAACTAGAAACAATGATGTTAAATTAAACCCAAAGTAAAATGAGAAAATGAAATAGTAAAGATCAGAGTAGGAATTAATAGAAATTAGAATAGGAAAAAATACTGAAAAATCAGTAAGACAAAAGCCAATCCTTTGAAAATCTATAAAATTTATAAAAGAAAGATATCATGTTTGGGAGAGTGTCAGGGCAACGAAAAAAGGGAAAACCCTCCACCAGATGGGTTGACACAGTGTCTGCAACAATGGGCTTAAACATAAATAAGATCCTGTGCCTGGCACAGAATCAGGAAGTGTTTCCCTCTACTATACATAGGGTCCTAGTGAGTGGGACACAACTCGATGACACCTGACAACAACAACATTAATAGATTGATAAAAACAACAGGAAGAAGACAAAAATCAAATATTAGGAATGGAATAGAATTAAGAAAACCAACCAAGATGAAATATAAAATATTACTATTCTTGTTATTGTGACACAAATAAAATTTATAAATAACTCATCAAAAAATAAACCTCCAGGTTCATAAAATTTCAATGGAGAGATCTACCAGAAATTTAAAAAATTACCACTAATTTTATAAGGAATGAAGAAAGAATATCTACACTTAACATCTTTATTAAATGCAATACTGAAAATTCTAGCCACTAAAATAACTCAAGAAAAAGAAATGAAAGAAATCCATATTTGATAATGAGAAATAAAACTATCCCTATTCACAGATAATATGGTTGTCTCCACAGAAATATCAGAGAATCTGTGGATAAAATATCATAGAACTACTGGGTAAGTCCTGAAGCAAGCATGGTATAAGATCAATATACAAAATTGGTATCATTTCTAAAAATGAACATTACAAAATTAAAAACAAAGTACTGTTTATAATTGCTTCAAAACAAAATACCTTAAAATATAGAATAATTTTAAATACATAACAAGAGTTAAGAATTTTCAGCGATTATGAAAGAAGCCAGGAATGATCTATATAAAGGGAAAGACATATTATATTCATAGATTGGAAGACTCAACATAGTAAAGGTGTTAATTATTTCTAAAATGATTAATATATTTAAGGAAATTACTATCAAAAGCCTAGCAATTGTGTTTTCATATCCATAGGTAAGCTTATCCTAAAGTATGTATAGAAAGAGATAAGCACAGAAATAACTAAAAACATCTTAACAAGAAAAGATACAAATAGTGGAATCATTTTACCTGATTTTAAAGTTTTCTTTGTATGTATAATAATTGCAAAAATGTAATATTACCGAAAGGGTATACATAGATTAATGAATGAAAACTGTGGAAAAATAGTCTTTGTGAAATCCCATATTAAGAGGATGAAAATACATGAAACAAATTAGGATAAAAATAATTGTAAACCACACTTTTGATACAAGTTGTATCCAAAATTTATGACAAACTCAAACTCAACAGTTAAAAAGAAATTCTAATTAGAGTCTAGAAAATGGAGGAAAATACATAAATAGGTATTTCACCTATTGTTAGGTGTCATTGAGTTGGGTTCAACTCAAAGAAACCCTACGCACAGCAGAACAAAACACTATCCGGCACTGTGCCATGCACAAAATTGTTTTATGTTTGATACCATTGCTGCAACAACTGAATTTCTCCTCATTTTGAGTTGAGCCACATCAAAAAATGGAGGTCCCGGGGCTTTACTCCATTCCCATCTTTAAGGTTGACTCTACATTGAGAGGCAACTCTTCCCCAGTTGTCTTTTATGTTTATGTGTCTGTCAGCTTGTCAGTCTGTGGAGGCTTGCATATTGTTGTGATGCTAAAGCTATACCACCAGTATTTCAGGTACAAGCAGGGTTACCCATAGTGGACAGGTTTCAGGTGAGTTTCCAGACTAAGATAGACTAGGGCGAAGACCTGACAGCCCATTCCCCAAATAATCAGCCATTGAAAACCCTATGAATAGTAGAGAAGCACTGTCACATATAGTAAAGGGAAATTTCACCCATAAGAATGTACAAACAGCAAGTAAGCATATGAAAACTTTTCCAGTGTAACTATATATTCAGTAAATACAAAATAAAACTTCAGTGAAACACCACTGTGTACTCACCAGCATGACTTTTTGAAAAAAGCACCAAATGCAAAGTATGCAAAGGGACATTGCTTGTAGGGATTTAAAATTGTATACTTAATGAACTTGGGCTATCATGTCCTGTGGTGTCTAGTTATTTCTGAAGGAAACTTAATGTTCACCCTTCCCAGGTGGGTGCAATTCATTGTTCAGACAAATACATGAGGAAATCTTGGGACTTTGGGAGTTAGGTATCATTGCTACTTCCTATAGTAATGTATGGAAATATTAGCACTTTATGATGCCTCTACAATCTTGTCTGCTATAACTTAGTGAAACACTGTGTTTCATAATGCTAGATGTGGGAAATAGTGTGGACAGTTAAGTACACATGAATATTGTTATGGTTAATGGTCAGTGCTTGATTTATACTTATATTCAGGTTCAGATTAGTTTTAATCTTAATAATCACACTAAAATTATCTGGGATAAGAAGTTAAAATTAGAATTGGAAATGGGTTTTAAGTGTTATAATTGAGGTTGGAGTTAAGGATAGATTTAGGGTCACTACTATGGTTAGATTTGGAGATTGTGTGTATTATTTGTATACTAATAATTACATACTTTACCATTGCTTAATAAAATTGTGTTTAGAGATATGTGCAGAAACACTGTGGTGTTTTATACAGCTATTAGTATAATGGTGTTGGGTTCTAGTGCTATTATACGTAGTATATGTGTATAAATTATACTGTTTAGTTGTATG
>VMDO01010601.1:0-70877 GCA_007922755.1 Pedetes capensis | reverse complement strand
TCTATCTTTTACTATATAGTATTTTTCTATATGTCCTTGGGTTCCATTTCTGTTTAAGATAGAAACTTTTCCTGTAGTGGTCTTTGTTTCTATCTTGTTAGAACAATTACATGCGATTTCTAGTCCATTTATATTGACATCATTCTTATCTTCCCTCCCCCCCTTTTAATGTGATCTGACCTTTGAGTAGGATTTTTCCATCTTGTAATTTTGAGTCAGCTCTGTCATATGAGTGAGAACATGTGTTGTTTCTCTTTCTGAGCTTGTGTTCGTTCACTTAAAATAATTTTCTCTAATTCCATCCATTTTCCTGCGAATGACCCTATTTCATTTTTCTTGATTGCTGAATAGTATTCCATTGTGTATATATACCATAGTTTTTTTATCTGTGTACAATTTTATTTATAAAGATGAACTTGAAATTTAATACACATTTGATATCCAATACGAAGCATTATGTTATAGGAATAATGTAGAGTTAAAAGTCATCCTGGGGAGGTAAAAATATGGCATTGGTTGTGCAAATGGATGAGAAAAAAGATGGTTGGAATTGGAATAAAAAAATTTGGGTTTCAGCCAGGCCTGGTGACATACCGCTATAATCTCAGTGACTTGGGAGGGGGAGGCAGGAGGATCACAAGTTCAAGGCTAGAGGCACCTGGTATAACTTAGCGAGACCTTGTCTCAAGATGTTGTTGTTGTTGTTAGGTGCTGTCGAGTTGGTATCTGACTCATAGCAACCCTCATAGGGTTTTCAATGGCTGACTGTTTCGAGATTGCCTTGGGAGTGGATTGCCAGGCCCTTCTCCCATTTTTGCAGTGCTGGGAATTGAACTCGGGACTTCACAGACTGCAGCGCAGTGCTCTACCAACTGAGCTAAATCCCAGCCCCTTTCTCAAGATAGAAGAGTGAAAAATGAGCTGTGGATATAGCACACTGGTAGAGGCCCTGTGTCAACTCTCCAGCACTGGGGAAAAAAAAATTGAGGTCATAGGGCTTTCAATGGCTGATTGTTTGGGAATTGTTTTGGGAGTGAACTGCCACATCCTTCTCCCATTTTTGCGATGCTGGAGATCTAACCTGGATCCTCAGAAAGTGCAGAGCAGCACTCTACCAACTAAGCTAAACTCCAGCCTCAATCAGATGAATAGACCTCTCTTAGGATGATATTGTCTGCAGCTACCAACATGTACACCTCCAAGCCCCTCACTAACACCTCAGAAGCCCCCATTCCCTCTCCCAGCCCCTCCTCAGGATCACAGAAGTCCCAAGTCCTTATGTGCCGGTGTTAGCAGTGGTCCCTGTTATTCTGTGTGGGGAGAATATATACACATTGTTCACAGCCAGTGGATAGCTGCAACTTAAGGTAAATGTGCTGTGTTCTTAGTGTTTTGTTGTAAAAGCAAGCAGTAAGTGGCATCCGATCCCATCAGATCTCAGAAACTAAGCAGGATTGGTCCTGATTAGTACTTGGATGGGAGACACCTAGGAACACCAGGTCTTGGAAGAAGGATCCAGCAACCCACTCCCCAAAACAATCAGCGATTGAAAACCCCATGAATAGCAGAGAAGCACTAACATTAGTGTTTCACTTGTTGTACATAGGGTTGCCATGAGTTATACACTGACTCAATGGCACCTAAGAACAACAACAAGATGATATTATTTGGTATCAATTAATCATAGGGATTTAAAGAAGAAATAGGTACCAACATGTCCACATCCAAGTCATTTTAAAACATTTCCCAAGCGTAAAGCATATTTCAGTGATTTCTATTGTAAGAAGAATATTCGTTTAGAAAAAAAAATAATCCCTCCTTCCTATATTTATTAGGGGCTGGGATTTAGCTCAGTTGGTAGAGCTCCACTCTGCAGTCTCTGAGGTCCCGAGTTCAATTCCCAGCACCTCAAAAATGGGAGAAGGACCTGGCAATCCACTCCCAAGATAATCCCGAAACAATCTGCCATTGAAAATCCTATGAGGGTCGCTATGAGTCGGGCACAACTCGACGGCACCTAACAACAACAACCACAACATATTTATTAGAGAAAATTACCAACCAGTATGAGTTTGACTACCATTAGTACTCCAGGTACATGTAATTCTATCCAAAAGCAAAGAAACTGGACATTTTAGTTAGTCCTTGCAGGCTCTTCAAGAGTAAATATTTGATTGTGATCATATTTTAAAATTTTCTAACATGGCTTTTAGCTATTCTGAAGGATAAGGCAGGAAGAGTTCTTGAGCCCAGAAATTTGGGGCTAGCCTGGGCAAACATAGTGAACTCTTGTCTCAAAAAATAAAAGTTGCAGTTCATGGGCCTATTTTCTATTTTCATGAGCATAAGAGAGAGAACTACTCTCAGATCTAAAACATAATTCTACTTAACTTTTAGTGGAATTGGAGTTAGTTTTCAGTGCTGAGAAACATTTGATAGATGAGAGTGAGAAATAACTCAATGTCTGTTACATAAAAGCCTTTTTATGTGTAAGACAAATTTAAAAACTATATTTTCAAGGAATGATCTCCATTCCTCCCATCAGATACCTCAACCTGTGGGTTGTAGAATATGGTGTCCCTCCCACCATCACAGCTCCATGCGATGCTCTATCTTGTCCAGGTGGGGGCATAATTACTGAAAAGTGCTCCTGTTATCCTGGTGAGACTTTCCTTAGAGAAGCAAGAACGCCAGCAGGTGGGCTGGAAATAGCTTTCACACTGGGAGGAGAACTCACATCTGTAGACATTTGCCTGGCATCTCCCTCTGTCTCTTTGAATTGCTATAATAACAGGGGCGGGTGGTTTCCCCTACTTTGAGAGATGAAGCTTCAGAGATGATGAAAGGACCTAGGCTCTGACACAAGTTAAAACAAAACCCAAGTCATACTTCCTTCATTTCCCACGTTTCCCACTGCCATGCTTTACCTGACAGCCCCAAGTTATCACTCAGTCACTCCAGCGAGTCTCTGTGGCTCCCTCAGTCCTCTTCAAACCCCCAGATGGATCTTTGCTACATGAGAAACCTTTGACGGAAAAGCTGAGAAGTTCAGTTTTATGTTCCTAGATCAGTACTCAAATATGCCTTTAAAGTAAATGTTTTCCTGAAGTAGCGAGTTAAGTGGCAGTGCATGGGTTACCCATGCCGAGCTCCATAGACTTCACAAAGCATGCTACCCTGCTTATCCACAACCTACATCAGACATAGAAGGTCACTAACACCTCAAAAGCCCCCATTCCCTCTCCCAGCCCCTCCTCAGGATCAGAGAAGTCCCAAGTCCCTATGTGCCGGTGTTAGCAGTGGTCCCTGTTATTCTGTGTGGGGAGAATATATACACCTTGTTCACAGCCAGTGGATAGCTGCAACTTAAGGTAAGTGTGCTGTGTTCTTAGTGTTTTGTTGTAAAAGCAAGCAGTAAGTAAATTAAGAAGAAAACCCAGAAATAACGAGTTTCCCATCTAATGCTTTTTCTCTAGCACCATCTATGCCAGCATATGACTTTGAGACACCTTTGAATCAAACAGACAATACGGTGACTGTCATGCTGAAACCTGCCCAGAGCAGAGGCGCACCTGTCAGGTACGGAGCAGAGGGAGGGATGGGCTGGCTCTAAAGAGAAGAAAATGAAAACGAAGTTGATGAATTTCCCTGATGTGTTTTCTGGGGATTTGCTACCAACCTCAGTCAGCATGTGAACACGAATCCTGATTGGCTTTTATTAAAGGAAATGACTGGGGAAAGCAAAAGGGGGTCCATGTGAAGGGATCAAGTACTGTTTATTCTGATACAAGTGAAAAGTTCTTTTGGAGATGAGAAGCAAAGCCCTGGTTGGCTGACAAGGTAGTTTCCTTCCAAAAGGCAGCTACTTGCTACAGTTTAGTTACCAAAGGCACAAGGCAGCTTTGACCCAAGCTCTTCTTTCAATGGGCCTTGGTAGTGCTTGTTCACTTGGGGTTTTATGTTATTTAACTTTGAATACAGTGGTTAATTTCCCAATTAAATATTTAATATGTAATTGTTTTTTTAAAGAAATAAATGATTGGAAAGAACATTGGAAAAAACAGATTTAAGTATATTACCAACATGTAGGCCTAATTTTCTCATTCTATGATTTGTATCACTAAGGAATTACACAGTGTTAACTTTTACAGTGAATAATAAAATAAATGTATTCTTCCTAGGAAGGAGCAAAGGAATGCTGGAACAACCCTGAGTGTGGATCTGTGATAAGCTTATTAATCTATAGAAATGAAAAATCTACTTGTTTCAGAGAGAGTTAGATATTGCACCTTTGTCTTATCAGAATAGTTTCCCTTCAAAATAATCTATTATTTTGAATACCATACTCCAAGGAAACCTTTACATTCACAATTCAGACAACACACAGTTTGTCTCTGGGTTCCTTGTATATTTGATTTCATGAGCCTTTTTAAAACTGATTCTATTTGATCACATTTATCACTGCAATATCTTAAGGCAAACAGTTGGACTTCTTTCTACTTAATACAATATACAGAAGCCTCCGGTCATAAGACCAAAAGTCACAACAAAATAGTATTAGTTGCCAGTGAGGTCAGATTAGGGTAGAATCATGGGCATTTTTATTCAATAATCCCTCAGACTTCTGTGAAACAGAAGTTTTATTTTATTCTGTTGAGTTCTGCAGCATAGTATAGTTCTTGTAGACATTTATGCTTGCCATTCATAGCTGCAGCCTGTGAGAACCCTGTGAAGTAATGAAGCTCTGCTCTGAGTTTAAGATGGGGTCACTGCTGGAGAAGCGCTGCTCATGGCACTCTACGCCTCCCTGGGTTGATGGGGTGCATGAGACAGGGTCACACTACTCCGACCCAGCCAGGGTACACATTCCTTAGGTACTGTCTGGGACACAACTTTACCTATGGCCAGGAGCCAGACTTTTCTACTTCAGAAAGCTGAATTTTCATGACATGAAAATTATGCTCTTGACCATGGCCTTGTGAAAATTTTTTTCTCACCAACCTAACAGTTGCCCAGTCTCAACAATAATGGGTAGTTAGTGCAATAATCAAAAGTTTTACTGGGAAACATTGCAGTCAAAAAAAGGTTAGAGTTTCAATGTCTCCAGATGGAAGGAAGCAGAAACCCTAACCATTCCTCAAAACCAGCCCATTATTCCCTATTCTCTTGTCTTCTGCACAAACTCCTTTTACACATTTTCTATTCTTGTTGCATTTTTATCTTCACACCATTTCACTCATATTTCTATCCACATCTTTGTACAGATCTTTCCAAGTGTAAATTTTAAAGTACTTTCTCTTCTCTTACAGTCTCCAGTGTCTTCCAAACTACAGTTCACATTTTCTACCATGTGCCTTGCCAAGACCTGATTTTGCCATTGTGTACTTTTATGCATTTCTCATTCCTTTTGAGACTTTGGAACCTTAGCAGTTATTTGTAGATGTCCTCAGGCTTGGTATTCATAGCCCCATTTAGAAACAAAACAAAGCAAGCAAACAAAAAAGCAAAACAAAAAAAACAGATTCATATGCTTGTCAGAATCCAAAGCAAGTGCCTTACACAACAGACTTCACTTCAGTTTCTTCAGGCTCAGCTCTCTTAAGTCTGCTAAGATCGGGGATTACATTGTCACACCCTTGTGTACAGCTGTCCTAACACCCTTGTTTTCAAGATCAGCACTGCTGTACTTTGATCGTCATCTCGTTACTGGCTGAATGTTCCTTGAAGTTGCCATGGTCACTTTGTATTGTGTGTCCATTATGCCTTCATCTTGAAATTAATAGACTCATTCATCATCCAAATCCATAGCCCTAGAATCAAGATCAGTTCTTGGAGGATGCTATTCAGTAAGCATTACAGGGAAAACCACCACAGGTATCACCTTTGCTGGAAAGATGCCTGTCTTAAAGTAGGCAAATTATCTTGGCACAAATTTGAGAGAGGAAATTACCTCAACCTCACCTGTCAAGGTTTTTCTTTATTTTCTTCTTTGCAGAAAAGTGAATGTTCTCTTAAGACTCATTATATAGTAATTCATAATGGGACTGATTATCTATTGAAAAGATAAAACACCAATACATCTAGAAAGACAAGTTTGGAAAAAAAATTGTCCATGGTCCCCTTGAATTGAATGGGGTATATTAAAATTCTAAATTTCATCTAATGCTTAGAGAAATAGAAGTCTGATTAGGAAATCATATGGACCTATATAAAGCCACAATGTAGATTAAAACATTTGAACACATCTGGAAATTTGCAAAATGCACATGTAATCAAACTGCAATACAAGAAAACATCTCCCAGATAATAAGACAAATGCCAGAAGAAAGAGAGGGAAGGGAAGTAAGCATCTGTTTGCCTCCCTGGATTTTGCACAGCATTATGTGTTCAAAAATACTGTCATTGTGTGATTTCCAAAACCCATTCTTTCCATTGATTTGATTTTTCTTTGATCCATATTCATTGGTGTTGAAAATTCATTTCTACTTCATTTACGCACTTCACTAGGTAAGCTGGTGGTGTATTGATTCCACTACAGACACTCAGCTTGGTTAAGGCAAATTGTACTCAACTCTCAATGTAAATGATTGTTGTCTTTTTATTGATCAACACATCAACTCTGTCATGTAAAATTATTTAAATCCCAAGACATCCAGGAAGAATACAAATTCCATCATGCCAGCCAGTAAACTAGCACCTAGGATAGAATTTTAATGTCTGTACATGTATTCAATTTTTTCCTTAATAAGACAGGGAAAAGCTTAATTTTCTTTTACTCATTTAGAATCACTTCACTTCTCTCTTCTCCTCTCCACTTTTCATTCTGTGTAGACACAATCCAACTGAGAAAACCCTTGTAATTTGGCAGTAAGAGAAGAACTCTAAATAATGAGTTTTAGATAAACTACCATGTTGTTCTTGTGCTAACAAGAATGTCCCCTGCTTTTGCTCTTGTGCATGTGTGTGTCCACAACACACACACACACACACACACACACACACACACACACACACACACACACAGAGAAAGAGAGAAAGAGAGAGAGAGAGAATATAGGAAGTGAAGCAACTGTATTTGTTTTCAGAAAATTTGTTTTACTGTCTAAAAATGTTTGATTTGATCCTACGACTATGCAGAAAATGAAATTGTTTCTTCAGTAGGCCATCAGCCAGTCTGCATGTCCTCAGCTGGTCACCAGGCAGCCATGTCTGTTTAAGGGGGCTCAGCACAGTCACCTCAGACAGGAAGTAACACAGGACGAGCATCATGATTGCTAGTGAATAACAGGAGATAAGCATGCATTATGCTTTAAGAACTTCCCTATACTAAAAATTACACTTGTTGGCATACAATTGGTTATAGGTTAGAACTCAGAGGTTATAAAGTATGAACCACATATTGAAAAACATTAAAGCAGCAGCAACCCATTTGCATGTGTCCCTGTCTATAAGTCCAAAGAAAGATATGTTCATTCCAGTGGCACCACCTTCTTCTTGTTAGGTGCCATTGAGTTGAGTCTGACTCATAGTGACCCTATGTACGGCAGATCAAAACACTTCCCGATTCTGTGTCAGGCGCAAGATCTTATTTATGTTTAAGCCCATTGTTTCAGACACTGTCAATCCATCTAGTGAAGGGTTTTCCTTTTTTTTGTTGACCTGCCACTCTCCCAAACATGTCTTTTTCCAGGGATTGATCTCTCCTGACTATATGTCTGAAATATGTAATATGCAGTCTGGCCATTCTTGCTTCTAAGGAGCACTCTGGTTGCACTTCATCTAGGACATCTTCTAGGACATCTTCTTGGCATCCTCTTTTCTCCTCTGTGCAAGGAGCCTTTGAGCATGCCAGCACCACGCTGTTCTTCTGAAAATTAAAGGAGTTAAGATATTTGAGAATACTTCTAACCATACTTTATATATACTAAATACTATATAAGTGTTCTTGCTGTGGCCCTCCTCCAACCACATCAGAGGCCATTTGGTTCATTTCTGTTCACAAGACCAGACCTCATCCTGTAGCTTTCCCTGTGTTTGTCTCATTGTATTCAAATCTGATATCATGAAAAATCTAATTTTATATTAAAACTAAATTAAGAAGTTGACAGTTGCCTCCATCAGCAAAGTCATAAATAGAATTCCTGTTCATTCTGATTTCTGTAATACATTTTACAATTTGTATGGGACTTCCTATTTACTTATACATGCACAAGTTTTGGGGAATGATCTTATAACTGGGTAATGAAGTCTCACCTCACCCCAACTCTGTATAGCAACGCTTGAGAAAAGTTAGGTGTCAATCTTTGAATCACTACCTCATTGTGGTTATTAGCTTAGCTAGATAAACTGAGCCAGAAAGCAAAGGAAAGTTGTCTTCTGTCAATAACCATGCTGAAAGATTGCTCTGCATCACAGATTCACCAGGGACAGATCTATGGAGATCCAGTGAGGTGGGTCACTTGCAGTATTCAGAGCTTCTAATACTGCATACACCTTTCAAGAATCTAATTCCTCTTCCACTTTCTGAAAAGATATGTGTGCCATTTTAAGACCATTCTGTCCTTATGATTATGTTAGAATTTATTCTCCTGATTATAGAATCTGTATCTTTTAACAGAATAGTTTTGTTGAAGAGTATGATTCTGGCTAAGAAGATCCAGTTAAATAGCAATTTGAAAACACTTTTTATTTCTTATCATTTACTTACATAGAAGTGTATTACATTATTGTGTTTTCTTGCTAGAATTATAACATTTTTTCGAGAAAGAAAAAATCCTACATTTGAAACCTCACAATGCAAAGTTTACCTTAAAATCTAAAATTGCTGCAATATAAATTTGAAAGTAGCTTCATTTTAAATTATCCTATTATAAGCCAATGTGTGATTTCCAGAACCAAACAATACTTTGTTCTAAATTAATTAGAAACTACTGAATCTGATAATAATCACAATCACAGTCATCTCCTTCAGCATATTCTAAGGAAAAAACTTCCTTTTTTCTTTGTAAATTAAAACTATTAGTGCATGTTCATTGCACATATGGGTGAGTTTCATCGTAACATTTCTACACATGGATATACCAAATTTTGATCATGTACATCTGCCTTCTCGCAATCTTATACTCCCCTCTCTCCTTGCCCCTCCCCACCTTTTCCTCTTCTGTAATAGTCCCTCTTCTATTGTCAGCTTGTCTTTTTTCTTTTTTAATTCTCGTTTCCACATGTGAGAGAAAACATGATATTTGTCTCCCTCTGACTGGCTTATGTTGCCTAACATGTTGTTGTTAGGTGCTGTCAAGTCGGTATCCAACTCATACTGACCCTGTGTACAGCAGGCAAAATACTATTCTGAGTGCTTCTCTGCTATTCATAGGGTTTTCAATGGCAGATTGATTTTGGGGAGTGGTTGCTGGGTCCTTTTCTCAAGCCTACAGCACCTGGTGTTCGCTGTGGGTCTCCCATCCAAGTACTAACCAGGCCTGACCTTGCTTAGCTTCTAAGATCTGAAGGGATCAGATGCCACAGGGCTATGGCTGCTGTCCTAACATAATGACCTCTATTTCCATCCATTTTCTTGCAAATGATATGATTTCATTCTTCTTTATGGCTGAATAAAACTCCATTGTATATATGTACATTACTTTCTTTTTCCATTGTTCTGATGACAGGCTGAATCTGTAACTAAGCTATCATGAACAGTGCAGCAATAAACATGGAAACACAAGTATCTCTTATGTATGTTGACTTTGTTTCCTTCAGGTATAGGCTCAGGAGTGGTATAGCTGAATTATATGGTAGTTCTACTTTAAGTTTTTGGAGGAACATCTGTACTGATTTCCATAGTGGCTGTACAAATCCCACCAACAATGTATAAGGGTTTAAGGAAGAAACTTCTAAATTCAAATAACTCCTCAGCTTTATAGATCACATGGTCTACAGCTACCCTGGCATCTGTTCTCATAGAAGCAAAGCAGGATTGGGCCTGGTTAGTCCTTGGATGGGCAACTGCCTGGGAATACCAGGTGCTGTAGGCTTGGGAGAAGGACCTGGCAGCCTACTCTTGAAATAATCAGCCATTGAAAACCCTATGAATAGCAGAGAAACACTGTCAGACATAGTCCCAGACATGGCACAGTGTTGGAAGTGTTTTTGTTCTGTTGAACATAGTGTCACTGTGAATCAGACCTGACTCAATGGAACCTAACAACACCATAGGTCACATAAATTGTAGACCTAACATATAACGTGAGTACCATGATATAGGGAAGGGATGTGTTACTTGGGGTTAGATAAATCTAGTTTCAAATCTAAACTTTAACCATTATACATTGCTTAGCCTCCCTGAACCTCAGTTTTCTTGTGTGTCCAATACCAGGATCAAACCTCCTTATCTCTTACCATCATGTGACGCTTGCATTTATTCTGAAGTCACTGACATTACAATGGGAGTAGTTCTGGTCTCTGTTCTCCAGGGCCTGTCAACTGAGGTGAGAAAAAGACTGACGAGGAATCTGGCCCTCTGCCATCGGATGAGGACTGGGCCAGGGGCTGGAGCAGGGAGTGATCAGTGCAGGGGAGGGTCAGCTAAGATTTTGTAAAGGAGATACTTCTGGTGACAGATGGGTACCACCCAGGGGATGTGTGTGATGCAGAGGAATGTTGCCAGGGAGGCAAGGTACGTGGCAGGGAGTGAAATGCGAGAGAGACCTGAGTTCTAAGAGGGCAGTGAGCCCCACACAGCTGGGCCTGGGCTGAGAGGGAGAAGTGTGTTGTGTTCTGAGGGAGGAGGCCTGGAGATGGAGCTGGATGGACCACCCTGTGTTCCAGGCCAAGGAGCAGCCCTTCAGGGGCTTTAGGAAAGGGATGAATGAAAGAGGCCAGTGGCAGCAGTGGAGAAGGGCAAGAGGCCAGGGTCTCTGAGGGATCAGACAGAGGAGGCGGGTGGGAGGGACAGGCAGAGGATGTGGTCCTTTCCCTGGGCCCAGGGAAGGCAGAGCTGACCCCTAGGCATGAGGGGAAGGTCGTACCCATGCCAGGAGCTAGCTCTCATGACAAATAAGAGTTAGAGAAATCAAAACCTCTTAGTCCTTTGTACACTAAGGAATTGGCAACAGTAACACTGTTTAAAGGCTTAATTAAAGAGACTGCTAGAACACTAGGAATTGAAAAACGAGCTTAGCAAGGAGTCTCTGATAATTTATTGGAAGTAGCTAATTGTGTGAATGTTTTTAAATCCCAGTTTTCATAAGTGGTAAAGATTTGTGGCTGTATTAGTGTCTCTGGTTCAGAGGAACAAGCTGGGTCTTTCCTTTTGGTTCTCTTGCTCTTCCTGACACTGCATCTCCTTACCCCATACCCTGGGCCTTTGCCAGCCCCTTTGAGATGGCCATTTTAATGGCTGGGGCGCCTGCAGTGCCCGCTGACTAAAGGCAGACTCGGAAATGCTTCTCTCAGCTTCAGAGGGGATGCCAGCATTCTGCCTAGTGGGGTAACTGTGGCTAGTTCTCAGCTGGGGCCAGGGAAGGTCCAGTTTTTAATCATACTACTTCTCAAAGTTCCTGCCATCCCCAAAGGAACCCATGCTTGCCTCTGAAAAAGATAAATGTCTGAGATTGGAACCACAGATTCTATGGAAGCCCTTGAGTGTCATGGTCAGTGGAGGCCACGCATTACACCTGACTGCCCTCCCAAAGTGAGCGCAGGTATATGTTCCTTTTATCCAACTACCTGCCCAGGACCCATTTGTCAGGATGGAGAAAGGCCAACATAAGAGATGATCTCATTTTCCATTCATAGTGGAGAAGGTTACAGGTGGGTTTTTTTTCCTCCCATCTAGACCAGCTTTAAATGTTAACAGTAGGATAATTTAGAAATAGTTTCCATCATAAACTCAGAGGACAGAAAGGTTGCAAATGGTTTGCACTGAACAATGTCTTATCTTAGTTGTGAATCTCAAATCTACTACACTGTTTGCTCCTAGAAACTGCTGGGTCATCTTAATCCCCACTGTCAATTCCAGGGAATTTATGGGATGAATTTCTAAAGTATTAAAGTAAGATTGAGAGGCTTTGACAGAGAACATCTTAGAAATTTTGACATAGATGAAGTGATTTGACTGCACATGATTTACTTTCACTTTCATAAAGAATTAAAGTCACATGTATCTATGAGTAAAGATGGCGAGTTTTGAGAGGCTGAGGAAGTCACGCAGGGACAGACACTGACAGCCCAGGATGCTCCTTAGAGCCCTGGATGACACACAGCTAAGAGCAGCCTCAGGGAGGTGCTTGCTGCTTTGGACATGCCCCGGTACTTGTTGATCCCAATTTTATTTGAGGAGAGGAGGCTCAGCTATGTGACAAACTCTGCTTTTATTATCTTCAGGAGAGTGTATATCAACCAGCAATTACAAAGAGAACAGACACAATGGAATTATTTAGTATGAGAACACTAAAGCACACTGCAATGCTGGCGTGCCTTCAGGTTCATCCAGAACAATTTTGTTTAGGACGTTATTATGCTTCTGATGTCCACCTGTGTTGGGTTTTCACTTACTTAATTCAATGACAATTCTTCAATTTGTTAGATAGGAGAAAAATTAGGGAACAGTGTTAGATATTTTTCCCTTGTATCATCATGGCCCATTTTATATTGTCTTCAACTATGGACCTATTCTTACACTTCGCTACTTTTATCATTGAGTGTTTTCCTGCCCAGCAGCACTAGTATTTCAGCTCAATAACACGTGGTGAGAGCTCTCTCCAGTTACAAGTCTCTCGTTAAAGTCTTCTTCTTTCATAACACTGACAAGTGTTACAGGTGGTTTCAGGGATGACCATTAACTACTATTCATTCATTTTTCATCCATATACTAGATATCTATGGGGCACTTACTGTCTTTGGGCCATTGTGCTAGAACAGTGACCAGTGCTGTCTGAAAGTGTCCAGGGGCCTCTACAAGCCTGTGACAGAAGAAGGGGCTCTCCACAAGGGACCTGGGCATGTCTTCCCAAGAATGTAGCAGGGAAGCCAAAACCTACAGAAGGCATGGGAAGTGACCATCCCAGTTGATAAAATTGAAAATGTACATGAATCTTGGCTAGCCCTCAGGAGCATTAATTAGATTTATGGGCTTAATCTAGATCACACTAATTTTCCTAGGCTGACCATTACAAACAATGTATATAAATGTGATAGGAAATGCAGAAGGTTCACAAAATGACTTTCATCATTTCCTTTCTGAATATTCTTCAGAACCTCCAGCCTAATTAAGTGTATGAAATGTTTATTGAATTGAACATCATCCTTTTCTTGCCAGCAGAAGTAATTATCATCTGAAAACTTTTACAGATAAGTAGCTGAAGTCCCAGGACCTTCATTTTAAGTAGTCAGACCTGTCAGGAGCAAGTAAAGTTCTGAGTTTATATTTTCGCCTCTAAATAAAAGCTAAATACCAAGACCCTTCCCTAAAACACAGAAGCATAAAATAATGCTCTGCCTTTACCCTTGAATCAATCAGGTTTTTATTTATCTTTTAAAAAATGGAAGAAATTCAGAACAATGACTCCAAATAAGCTATGGCTGCAGCCCAGACCCTATCAGGAAGGTCACTGTGTTTTCACAGGCTCATGCTGTCTCCTGGGAACACTTGTCTTGCTTCTCAGCTCTCAGGGCCAGTGAGGACATCACTACTATCAGCCACCACCTGAGACCATACTTGTGTCTGTCTCAGATCTCCAGTTTACACACCTGCTGCAGGAGCTTTCTCTCTTCTGTTTAAGAACCCATCCAGTCTCATTCCCCTCCGCAGACATCCACACTGCCAGTACCATGCAAGGCCTCAGCATCCAGTCACTTTCTGGGGCAGTCTCCTGAAAGCCATGGAAACTAGATAAATACAGTGCCCCTTCATTATATTTGAGGGATACATTCCAAGGCCCCCAGTGGATGCATGAAACCATGGAAATACTAAACCCAATATATACTATGTTTTTTTCCCAATACATACACGTATGATAAAGTTTAATTTGTTAATTAAGTGATTAATAGCAATAACTAATCATACAGGTGAAATTATAATATTATACCTTAATAAAATTGTGAGCATCACTACTGTTGCCCATGGGGCTATGATTAAGTTGAATAAGAATTACTTCCTCACAGACCACTGATATAACTGAGGCAGCTCCTCAGTGAAGAGTAGGCGAGTAGCATATACAGTATAGATATGCTGGACGAGGGGATGATTCAGAGCCTGGGTGGGTGGCACATCAGTTCCTCCCACTATTCAGAACAATGCACAATTTGAAACTTCTGAATTGTTTCTGGGCTTTCCCATTTAATATGTTTGTTCCACTGTGTGAGATGCGCACCTCACCAGTCCAGCCTGGATATTTGGACAGGAGGTGCAGCCACACACACAGTTAACTATACACAACTCACTCGGAACCCTTGGGTGAGGGTCATGGACTCTTGCAGCCCTCAGGAATGCCCCAAGAGGGGAGAAAGGAAAAGACTCAGGACGCTTTACCTTAGGGGACCGTGCTGCTCTTTATTATCTCTCTGTCCTAAGAAGGGCTGAAAGGAACCCAGAGTGTACAGCTTATAAGTGCTATAGCTGTTATGCTGCCTCAAGGGCAGCAGCAGCTCTTCTGCCCTCTGCGCTGGGACTGGAGACTGTCCTCAGCTTCTGTCCCTAGGCGTTGGGCCAAGAGACTGTCCTCACCTTGACTGTAGATCTTCCTCCTTGACAGCACTATCTTGTTGTCCATGGTCCGATGCTGGAGAGAGTTTTTGTCACATTGATGGCTGAGTTTAGAGAGAGTTCTTTCCTTGCAGATGGTCTATAGCAGAGAGAGATAGCTGCTGCAGTGAGCTCCTTTTATAGATGGCTCTAACCAATCAGCTTTGAGTCCTTTGTTTTCCAATTGTCCAATTAGGTTCATGGGATTTGTGAAGGGTTTTGTGCAAATGTCCAATCAAGTTACTTTCACTTTCCCCAGATTTCTAATTTACAAACCAGATCTTCAAAATCCGTTTTTCCAGTTTTGGGGTTTTTGCCAATTTCCTCCCAATTTCTTCCTACACCACTGGTAAATGAAGCTGCAGAAAGAGAACCTGTGGACAAGGAAGGACTGCTGTATGCACTCAGTACTGAGACTATGCTGACTGTCACCAAGCCATTTTGTTTGATTATTATGCCTTTAATGCTTCCTTAATGGAATCTTCTCTTTTTTCTTTCCTCCTCTGTCCTGCCTCCTACTCGCAGCACACACACTCACTCCAAGCCCTCCTTCTCTCACTCACTTCCCCCCTCCTCCAAGGCATGGCTCAGGTGATTGCTTCATTGGGCCTTCTCTGAGCTTGCTGCCCCTCCACATCCCTCTGTTTCCAGCCCAGCCCACCACAGGCTCACCACACCTGCTGGTGATGCTGGTTCCGCAAGCCATCAGCCACAGGACACCAGGACGGTCCTGTGAGTTTAATCTTTGTATTTCCAATTCTGGTTCTGGCCAAGCCCACAATAAGTGGTTTTTCTTTGTTTGTTTGTTTTTATTTTTATAAAAATGATTGAATGATAGAAGGATTTTTGTTAGGGGAAAAATAAGGCTAGGTTTGCCTATAAGATTGTTCAGGAGATTTAGGGCAGAGCACTGGCTTTGGGAGTGCCAGCAGACTAGACTCAGCCGCCTGTCCCCAGTGCGCCTATTAAAGAGATGACTAATGGTGACCAACAGAGGAAAGAGATTTACCCAACATGCACCTTGGGAAGCAGAACGATGAAGGGGTCCTGTGACGCCAAGACCATCTTCAGGAGACTGGCATGAGTTGTAAGTTTAAATAGTGGAAGAATGGGGGCCAGTGCTAGAATGTACATGATTAAGGAGTCCTGGTCAGGCTATGGTCTGGCTGACCCTTATCTCTGTTCTGGCTCTGCAATGGGCTCTGAAGAAGTTGGTACTGCTATCCTTATTGGAGGGCAGAAATCTGGTTTCCATACGATGATTGCTCCTGCTTCAGTGCAATCTCATCATCATGGATAATTGACCTCCTTTTGGGGATTATTCTTTCACAGGCTCACCAATGCTTGGGGATAGTTTCTGTCCCTGGCCATAGAGATGTTTATTGATCGCTCCTGTTGCTTCTGGAATCCAAAGTGACTGCAGAAGAGGATAACTCAAGAGGAAAGGTTAAGAAGCAAAAATAGAACCAGAGAGGGACAAAATGGAGTGAGGCCAGTAAACCACATCCTCCTTCACCTTTGGTTACCTCATAGACCCAAGTAGGAGTCAGTGCTTTCTTGAAAAAGCAACTTTTAAGCACTGGCTCTAAGACCAGTCACTGGGATGGGAACAGAGAAGAAGTAAACGGGCCCGTGGGTCTGCCATGCGGAATGTGGGTGGCTCATCTGGGCTGGATGCTCCAGAACCTGGCCTCACACAGGGGCTCCTGGTTGGGAGATGGCTGGTGGGGCTCAGTGGTACCACCTCTGAGTTCTTTCCAAATGGTCTGAGTTTCCCTTGCGGTTGGTGAAAACACACTTCTCTGATGCAAACAGTTCATACAACCTAATCTGTTAGAAAAGTACTGTCACATTCCATGAACACTTGATATGGACCATGTGAGCTGTGCTGTTTACTCATTGTGTGACCCTGGGTCACCCTAAAAACCCTCTGAGTCTGTTTCTTCATTTGTAAGATTGGTATTAAACATGCGCCGTTTCAGGAGGGTTAACATAGGTGAAAATCCTTTGCAAGTTCAAGTGCTAATGTTACAGAAATCTGAGTTTCATCCTGCTCACTGCTCTGTTGGGAAATAGAAGTTAGTGGAAAGAAGTACATGTATTCAGGAATAAATAGGAAAATAGAGGAGGCTTTTGTGGGAGGGTGTGTCAGGAGTGTGAAGAGCTTTTATGGGACACAAAGAGGTTACAGGGAGGCAATAGGCAGGAAATCCCAGTGTTTGGCAAAGTCTTTCTCTCCAGAGCACCTTCTTCTCTTCTAAAGTCATCTGAACCTGGGACCTCAACCTCCTGCAGCACCTGCATTTTCATTTCAGACAGCACATGGCTTTTCTGCAGGTCAGTTCACTGTGAGCTGAGGAGAGGAGGGGACATTACAAAGGCCTCTCTTTATAATTTAGAATATCATGTGAAAGGAATGGGTCCTTAAAAACTTAGGGACAAGATTAGGTAGAGAAAGCAAAAGTGGGCTGGGCGTGGTGGCGCACGCCTGTAATCCCAGCTGCTCTGGAGGCGGAGGCGGGAGGATCGCAAGTTCGAGACCAGAGGCAGTCTGTGTAATTTAGCGAGACCCTGTCTCAAAAAAAAAAGTAAAAAAAAATGGGCTGAGGTGCAGCTCAGTGGTCCAGCACTTGCAGAGCATGCAGGCACGAGGCCCTGGGTTCAACCCCCAGTACCGCAAAAAAAAAAAAAAAAAAAAAGAAAGCAAAAGTGATAGTTCCCACATATGCTGTTATACCTAAAGACAGTAAGACTGTAAGGTCACGTTTGCCTCCAAAACATGTTGATTAAATTGCTATTCATTCATTATTCCCTGCTTTTAGTAGTATATTTAAATTCTCTAATTACTACTGCCCTTTACCTTCTATTGGTACTAATATTGTTCATTTGTTCTGTAAAATCATCGGAGTTGTAGGGGACTGTGTGTTCCATCCAAACATCTGAGGAGTAAGAAAAGCATCATTTGGAGTAGTTTTAAATTATAGCTCTGTTCAGGGAAGGAAGGCTAACTAAAATGTTAAGAACCATAAAAAATTCTCCAGCACCATGGCACACACCTATAATCCCAGCAACTGGGGAGACTGAGGCAGGAGGATTGCAAGTTAGACGCCAGAGGCAGCCTGTGCAACTTAGCAGACCTTGTCTCACAATAAAAAATTAAAAGGGGGCTGGTAGTCTATCTCTGTGGTGGATCACCTACCTACTATGTGTGAGGCCCCCAGGATTGAAAAGAAAGGAAGGAAGGAAAGGAGGGAGGAAGGAAGCAAATGCAACCACAGCATGGAATTAAGTGATTGTGGGGTTTAAGTCTTGGCTCTTACTTGCATGCAACTTTGGACAGCTTGTATAACTTTTCTGGGGCTCATTCTTTTTATGAGTTAGAAGAAAGGAATAATAATATGTACCTCCAAGGGCAACTGAAGAGTTAATGACATGTACACAAACAGGACAGCATCTCCCACAGGTGTTACCTCGTCGCTATAGCATCCTTTCTTAACGTGGATGCTATTCTGTCTGATAATGATAGACATCACTTGTAGATGACATGGTAGTTCTCTTTTCTCCCACCCATGTCTTAGAATGAATTACTTGTGATGGTACAATGTCCCTGAACCTCAGTTATGTTCTTAGCAGCTTATGATAAAGAAATAATTACTATAATAATAAAAAATCAGTGTTTCTTGGAATCAGGAGCTATGATGTGCCAGGTCTCTACTTGATCATTTATGAAATGATTTTTAATTGTCCAGGGCCACCTTCTTCATTAGGTGCCAGAACCCTTCTTGACACTCAAAGGAGCTGAGATTTGGAAAGGTTCACAGACTCACCCATTCTCACCCCAAAGCCAGGAGCTTTCTGAATAACACCAAGTCCTGTGCTCAGTACTGCAGGCCTCATAAACTACCTTCTTTCCTCTCCTCAGTTCTCCAGTCCCCAGGGTCAGAAAGCTTCTGCCCTGCTGGGTCCTTTGCAAGCAAGGACTCTTGCAAATTAATATCCTTTCTTCACTGTCTTTTTAAATATTAAGAAAATATACTATGCCTTTGTTTCTAGACTGTAACTGTTGGAATTTTGGGGCTTATCTCTATTGTTTAATTCTTAGAAGCTATTATTATTATTATTATTATTATTATTATTATTATTATTATTATATCATCATCATCATCATTTGCAGTGCTGGTGATCAAACCCAGGACCTTGCACATACTAGTCAAGGCTCTACCACTGAGCTATATCCCCAGTCCATAAATGTTTAGCCATGTAATTTCAAGAACTTAGATAAAACGAAACTGTTTTAGAAGATTGAGTTATTTTAATCAAGCCAGTCAGTCATTGTTTGTACAGATGCTCTTTGTCTTTTGAACCTTTTTAATTGTCTCCAGAGAAGCAAGAAAGAAAACACCAGTTCCACTGAAATGATTGTAAGCAGCTTTTTGGCTGTTCCTTTTCAGTCACTGAAGAAGAGTACACCTTTGGAACATCTCAAACCATTTGGGCTAAATGCTCTTCTATCTCAGTTCTGAAGCCTTATATAAAGGCACTGTCCCTTGCTAACGCCCTTGCAGAAAAGGAACTCATACTTCCAATCTAATAATTTTCCTTTTGCCATTGGAGTGCATTTACTCTCAATGATCAAAATGCCATTCTATGGTGAAACCTCAGTTTTCATATCCTGGTATTAGCTTGTTTTATTACCACTTACTGTTGCTGAATCTCCACCGTGTGTTAACAGAAAGTACTAAATCCCTTACTACCCCCTCCTTCTATGCCTACTTTTTAGGTGAGTTTTACTGTATTAGAAAATAAGACTCTGGATTCCTTTCCTGTCAGGAAACACAGATCTATTTTATTAATGTTGCTTCTTGGATGACAATGTCAGTCATCTTTTTGAAAATTCATTTTGGAGACAAAGTTTGTTCTTCAAGAACCCTGGGTAAGAAGCATTAAAAATGGCAGGGGAAAGATGATAATAATAGAGTAGATGTATTGGAGCATTTATACAACGAAACTTAATTTAACTTTCACTCGAACTCCATTTCAGACTTGTTTCTGTGCATAAAAATATGCTGCATCACTTTTTCTCTCCTACTTTTCAAATTTCCTTCTCTTCCTCTGCAGGATTTTGTGTATTAGGTCAGCTCTCCAGTCTCATTAGGCAGGCCTCCAGGGCAGCCACCTTAAGGAGCCCAGGCCTCCTGTCAGGGACATGGAACACGCTGCCTCCTGGAGGGTTGGGTTGGTTCTTGGGGCCAAATTCCACCATCTCCACCCCCAGAAAGGCAATAAAACACATAATATTTTGTATGGACCTTAATCATCAAAATCAAAATGGAACAATGTACTACAATTGAGGAATTCTGGATTTTGTTAATTTAAGAGAGATTACTGAGGTAGAGTAGTTCCAAGTTGCCTATATGACCTTTGAGAGAGGCAGAGGGGCACCAGCTGTGAGACTAAGACTACCCCAGAGACCTCCATGCTTGTCCCACACCTCAAGCAGCACAGGTGGCTTCAGAGGCGAGGCCACTAACCTGGTTTTTGTGTCCTATGCCAGGAATAGGGGCTGGGATTTAGCTCAGTTGGTAGAGTGCCACTCTGAAGTCACTGGGGTCTGGAGTTCCAATCCCAGCACCTCAAAAATGAGAGGAGAATGTGGAAATCCACTCCTGAGGCAATCCCGAAGCAATCAGCCATTGAAAACCCTATAAGGAGCTGGGCGTGGTGGCGCATGCCTGTAATCTCAGTGGCTTGGGAGGCAAAGGCAGGAGGATTGCAAGTTTGAGACCAGTGGCAGTCTGCGTAACTTAGTGAGACCCTGTCTCAGAAAAGTTAAAAAATGGGCTGAGGGTGCAGCTCAGTGGTCCAGCACTTGCAAAGCATGCAGGCACGAGGCCCTGGGTTCAACCCCTGGTACCACAAAAAAAAAAAAAAGAAAACCCTATAAGGGTCACTATGAGTCAGACACAACTTGACGGCACCTAACAACAACAACAACATGCCAGGAGTGTCCAACCTTTTGGCTTCAATGGGCCTCATCCAGTTAAGAATTGTCTTGCATCACACATATATTACGTAATGTAATTGGTGTATATACATAATAATACTTTTTAATTTTTTTATTATAAAGTTTGGAGAAATGAAAATAATACTAAAATAGTGGGAAATGTAACCTTGTTTTTTGTGAAACTAATCTATCAATGTCTAGTTTAGTAGAAGTGGTCACAATTCTTGCTTCTCAAGTGGATTTTGTGATTGTCCGATTTGCAGCATCTAGGACTAGGTTGCCTGCAGCTGTAGCCCTGTGGCATCCGATCCCGTCAGATCTCGGAATCTAAGCAGGGTCGGGCCTGGTTAGTACCTGGATGGGAGACCGCCTGGGAACACCAGAAGCTGTAGGCTTGGGAGAAGGACCTGGCAACCCCCTCCCAAGAATCAATCTGCCATTGAAAACCCTATGAACAGCAGAGAAGCACTGACAATAGTGTTTCCCCTGTTGTACAGAGGGTTCCTATGAGTCGGATACGACTCGAAGGCACCTAACAACAACAACAACAGGACTAGGTTGAATTAGAATTTCAAAATTATTACTGGCAATTGCTGTGTTTCACTTGCCAAGTGGCCAAAAAACTCATGCCATCTCTGATGCGTCCTTAAGTGGCTTCAAATAGCTTCAAATCGCTTCAATGTAACCAGATTATACTCACCTGACTTGGCAGTGGGTGATGGTACTAACCCGACTCAAGTTACCAATCAGGACCTATTGACGCTTATTTGAAGGTTAGAATTTGATACTGTGGTGCCAGCCAAGTATGTTATGAAGAAGCATTAGGTGTTGTTCTGTAAACATGTGCAATATCACTTTGGAACCTCAAAATTGGATCTACGCAGGGGGTCACAAAGAAAATACATGTGAAAAAAACACAAGATGTTGAAAGATTTTGTGAGGCTGCATGTCGGGCTGTCCTAGGCTGCCTGTAGACCCTGGGCTGCACTTGGCCCTGCCTGTCCTACAAAGTTGTTCCCCCAATGGTGGGCAATATAAGAACTGACTGAAGAAGCCCTGCCACACTTGGGGTTACTCTAGGGTAACTTTGGGGGTGCCTGCCAGTAGGACCTAGCCATCACCTTCTATCTACTGTACTACCAACAAAGGGTCCTTGCAAATAATTGGAGTAAATGGGGAGAATGCTGGGAATCTAAAGATACTGGCTTTTTGTTTGTGGCTCTTGTGCTTTTGTCTGCCCCCTCTTTGGAAGGGTCTCACTGTGCTGACAGGCTGCTCTTGACCTCCTAGGTCCACTCAGCCTGAGCAGGTCACAGGTGTGGGCCACCACACCCAGCTGTGTTCCATTATTTTTGAGAACTTTAGTGACCTAGGCAGCACAGAAACAATCTTCAGATGTCATCAGTAGGTGACAATGATTGAGTGCTAGGTCCTAACCATATGCCCTCTAGGTAGTAGATTCTACAGGAGATTTTGTGTAGATATTGACCCCTCCTGGGTCCTGTGCCTTGTACATGGTACAAACTCTTCTCAAATCCTTATCATACCAGTTTTCCCTTGGTGTGACCCATATCTAACAAACTCTCTTGGGCTTACCAAGGACAGAGTCGGTCTGGGCCTAATTCCTGTTTTTATTCTTTCCCTGTGCTTGGCACAAGGCCTGATACATGCAGAATATTGCAGAAAGAACGGATGGAGGAAACATGAGTGAAATAATTCTCTTCTCATATCAGAGCTTGGGCAGTGGTGATTTAGTGGCAGAGCTGGAGCCGGTTGCCAAAGAATAGTGGCTCCCACTCCAGTTCCTCTCAGTGGTACCCCCAGGGGTGCACCTGTTCCAACTCACCTGGCCTACAGCAGTACAGTTCTTCAGGACTGACATATTCTGAATTGAGTCTAATACAAACACGAAAGAACAAACAGATAGGCTGGAGTACCCTTTATCCAATATGCCTGGGACTGGAAATCTTTCAAATTTCAGATTTTGTCAGATTTGGAGATATTTGAATCAACTCTTCAAATTGAGCATCCCTACAGTTAAAATCCAAAATCCAAGATGCTCCAAAGTCTGAACCTTTTTGAAAGGATTTGTCAGACTAAGGATGCTGTCAACCTTTTCTGGTATGGCTTTAATGGTATACCGTTTCTATTTTTATAGAAATCACTAGGGCTATTTAAAAGAACACACTTTAATGATAATAACTGACCTGGAGCTATAATTTTTTAATCATTTGTTTGTTTTGAAATCATCATGACCGAATTATAATGAACTTCAATGAAATAAGACATGCAAGCAAAAATATCTTCATTGTTCAAAGCATCTGAAATCACCCTGAAAGATGTTCCATCCAGGACTAATTTACTCAAAGTATGGTGCCTTGTGTGAAGATTAATGACTGGTGACTTTATACAGAGCTTTGTAGCCTGAGTGTATTGTGTTGGTTTTTGTTTTTAATTTTTTTAAAATTTTTCCCAAAACCTCTATAACTATTCTTTCATGCTGTCCATTGTTCACAATATGGGACTGTAATTGGGTTTGTATTTCTCACCCAACCTTTCAGCTATAATTAATATTTTATTACCGCAGATTTTATCACTAACTAGCAGAGCAGCAGGGTATTGAACTGCCAGCTTGTGAGTGTGCGAACACATGCACACATGGGCACAGAGCACTAGTAATTTACCAATGCCAGGAAAGCTCCTTGTAATGAGTTATGGCTGAGAGCACATAAAATATCCTTGTAGTGGCCTGCAAATATTCCACGGCAATTTACAGCCAGCTGAAGATCACAGCAGGCCAAAGAGAAATTAAAGTTGCTAACATAGAATACTCAGCCCCACAGGTCTGTTCTGTTGGGCAGCGTTACCCAGTGCCCATTGTCTGTATAAAACTGTTTACCAGATATTATTCATAATTTCATGTTCAGGACAATGTTAGGTCACCTGCTCACCATGTGAGTGGTTTGTGTAGGACTCTAAGGAGCCCCAGCCACGACAGCAACACATTGAATTCGGACCTGGTTTTTCCTCATTCTAAACTGGTGACATACTTTTCAGCATTTAGTTAAATCTTACCAGTTTCCTGGGGTATTTACATGTCATTTCAATAAATGTTGACAGATTTAGGAAAGGGCTATATCCGAACAAAGGAAGGGCATAAATAATTTGTGGTTATATGATAATAAACCTTAGTTATAGATTTATTCTGTATGCTTTGTATATAATGAATATTTTTTATTTTCTCTCATCCTGCAAAAAGTAGCCTTTAGAAAGCTATCAATAGTATCAATACTCTCTTCTTTTTTATACATGTAGAATGTATTATTTGTGCCAAAAATTCAAAATCAATCTGGGTGCAGTGGTCCACATCTATAATCCCCACCACTCGAGAGGCTGAGGCAGGATGATTGCCAGTCGAGGACAGGGGCATCCTTTGAAATATGTTGAGACCCTGTCTCAAGATAATTTTTTTAAAACAAAGGTATTACTAGGTGTGCAGCTCAGTGGTAGAATCTTCTAAAGTATGCGTGAGACCTTGGTTTCAGCCCCCCAGTACAGAAAGAAAAAAAAATCAAAGCAAAAGTCACTAATAGGTGCCATAAAGCGAACACTGTCCTAAGACCTTGAAATGAACAGCAGCACCTATTTTGAAGGATTAGCAAAAGCAACAATGAGAGCATTTCTCCCTGTCTCCTTTCCTCCTTGTCTCTCACTCTGTTAACTGGTTGGGAAACCCTCTAGTACCCCTTGATGATAAGGAATAGAATAAATGGATAAGAAAAAAGGACTTAACAATGAAGGGTTTAATCTTGAGATGAACTAGGACAAAAAAACTTTTAAGGCAATTTCTGATTTGTTGAAAGCTTCCTCTGAAGGACCTTAAATTTAGGAAAAAGCTAAAAACATTTCGTCACATTTGAACTTGCAGGTTTAAGAAAGTACATGAAAGGTATTCGGATGTTCTTTTCTGGTTTTACTTCATGTGCTCTTCTATATAAATGCAGATTTCTTATTCTCCTTGTAAAGGCCTTAGAATTTTGTTGTAGAAAAGCTTGGCATAAATTAAACTTTAAATTAAATTTCATTCCATCAGAACGTTCTAATATAGTGATGTCACATTTTTGGCAGATTCATCTTCTCTGCGGCTTGTGCTTTAATATTGCAAGTGCTGTAGGAAGATTTTTGTGTTACTTGAAATTCCAGAATAGTGGTAGAACAGGGCTAGGAATGGTGCAATTTTAATAAACAAAAGGAGTCTTAGTAATACATTAAAAGGGTAATAGAATTTTAATTCAGCTCACTAAGCTAGGAACTTCTGATCAGCTTTCCATCCTTGAGAATTTGCTTTCTTTAATCTTTTTAGAAAAACCATTCAAACAGTGAGCTTTTCAAAGCTAGTTTTGAGATTATGATTGCGGATGGAAAGACTTTATGAAATTCATTACTGAATTGATGTTATTTATACAGATGAAAAACACATCAGCCATAAAGTTTGGCCCAGGTACCATTGACCTGTGTGCTAATAATGTGTTAATTTTCATCAAGGAGACAGCAATGTGTGGCAATTGGGCAGCAGAGAGGATTTAGCTATTTTTCATTAGCACTTGGACTTTGATAAAGGAGAATAGAAAAGAGCTGCTTGACCTTTCAGTGCTTAAATTATTAAAGAGCAAATAGATTTGAGGTCTGGATGCTTGCAAATCTAATTTGTCTTGTGGAGCAAGGATGAAAAGACATTTAGGGTTTGAAATTGCTGCAGTCCACTTAGTTCTTTCTTTAATACATCTGAAGATGAGTAGATGGTAGCCATTTAAAAAGCAATATGTCTGGAATAGAGTGTATAATATAACTAATACCAGCTGACTAAAAAAGAGGCCCATTAAATGATCATTTAATTCTCAAATTTTCTTCCAATCCTCATTAAATTGCTTAGAAAAAATTTTTTCATCCATATTCACGAAGATAGTATTTAAATTAAAAAACACAATTTTGTTTCATCAGGGAATATCTCATTAGAGAATAATATATTGCATTGTTTGAGTTATACTAGGGCAGTGCCTGGCACATAGTAGGCACTGATATAATATTAATTGAATTAATAACCAAGTGAACACACTCATAGCATCACACGTACCAGTGAGGTTAGAGAGAGGAGGAACCAGAAGAGTGAGTTGGAGGTGAGGGAGTGGGTAGAGGACTGAGATGCAGATTATGAGTCCCTTAGGGTTCAGTAGTTAGTTATGGGTTACCCAAGATAAACTTAAATTTTAGCCAGTACCATCTCATCACAATTTTTTTTTCTTGTTAAGTATCTCCTCTTTTAACTTTTGGATATTCAGGAAATGAATACAAAGCAAGATTAATGTTAAATTTTAGTAAAGAACAGCACACCTGTGGCTGTCAGTGAGCCTGTCCTAACTAGCACATATGATTGCATAATGTACCCCCAGATAAAACAGAAGAGGTTTCTGATTGTATTATGCTTTCAAAAACCATATTCTGTGGCTTGCTTCGTTCTAAGGGTCAGGAGACACAAAGGTTATTAAATCATACCCTCCTCCTCCAGAAGGTACAAGGCTTTTAAAAACAAACCGGTGGTGGCATGTGCCTGTAATCCCAATGACTCAGGAGACAGAGGCAGAGGCAGAAGGATTGCAAGTTCAAGGCCAGATGTGGCCTGTGTAACCTGGCAAGACCCTATCTCAAAAATAAAAAGTAAAAAATGGGCCGAGAGTGCGCTCAGTGGTAGAGCACTTGCAAAGCATGCATGAAGTCCTGAGTTCAACTCCCCCCAGGTCTACAGGAGAAAACCAAACACAACTCAAAACAAACAAACAAAACCCATACACCAGCCTGGTCCTGTGGTCTCTATGAAGAGCATCCTCCCTGAGCCAAAGGTAGCATTATAGTCTGTAGCCCTGGTGATGTCACAAAAAAGGAAGGATCTTTATGTGGTACTCCAAACAAACTGGTTAGGGAAAGAAGAGACTGGCTTTTATATTCGTGGTATATGCAGGAGCAAGAGAAAAAGCTCAGTTGGGGCAGATGGTTTGGTTCACATCAGTGCCTTAGCAAAGACTAGTGAGCAAGGGAAACTAGCACCTACTGCCCCTGTGATAAGAGAACTATCTATAGCATTTCCATATTGTAACTCTGATCCCTTCTGCCACTTCAGTAGAATGCCACATCACCTCTGAACCTATTTACACATCAGTAAGATGAGAAAAATAAAACTAGGCCAGGTGCTGGGTAGAATAATTTTTGCAACTTGTATTTTCTTTATTCTTTTTGTTTGTTTTTTGGTAACAAGGAGTTGAATCCAGGGTCTCATGCATGTTTTTTTCCAAGTGCTCAACCACTGAGCTGAACTCCTAACTCAGGTTTTTTACTGTGTATTTTGAGACAGAGTCTCACTAAATTACACAGGCTGCCTCTGGCCTCGAACCTGCGACCCTCCTGCCTCTGCCTCCCCAGTCCCTGGGATTAAAGGCATGTGCCACTGCGCCCAGCATAATTTATATTTTCTTTGTATGAGTCTTCACTATTCTGCTTTGTCATATATATTTTTTAAATTGAAATTTTGAAAAAGCACAGCTGATTCTTTGAAGGAAGTCAGTGTTAAAATTTACTTTATTGAATCGAGAATCCTTTGTAAAGCAAGTAATTATTGTTATGGTTTGTCTATTTTGGGAGAAGAGTTCTTATATGTTAAATTACAATTTTAAATATATCAAATGCACATTAGAGAGCCACCTAATTCCCTCATAGGAAAAAATAAGACTCTGCCAAATGACTTTAAAAACCCAGTTATTAGCAGAATCAGGATCAGAGCCTAGACTAGTGCACTGTCTTCATTCAGATGAAAGCAGTTGCAAGAGTGTGGTTACACTTTCTCAGTGCTGTGTGTTTTAAAGACATTAGTTTAACAAATTTCGTCCATGGCTGACATCTGCTACAAAGCAGGTGTTGTGTAGTCTTTCATTTTGACCTTGACGCTTCACTCTTGCTACTCTATGGCCTGATATGCAGATTAACAATGGCAGCCCCCACCCCTAATCTTTGGCAAGCACTTTCCACGACCTCAGACAGATGCCTGAAACCGCACATAGTCCCAAACCTTAAGTGGACTATGTTGTTCATACTTACAATCAAGTTTAATTTATAAATTAGGGACAGTATGATATTAACAAGAACTAATAAGAGAATGCCTACAACAGTAGCTCTGGGGCATCCAATCCTGTCAGATCTCGGCTCGGTTAGTACTGGGATGGGAGACCTCCTGGGAACACTAGGTGCTGGAGGCTGGGAGAAGGACCTGGCAACCCACTCCAAAATGTCAACCCACCATTGGAAACCCTACGAATAGCAGATAAGCACTGACAGTAATGTTTCTCCTGTTGTACGTAGGGTCGCTCTGAGTTGGATGCTGACTTGACAGCACCCAACAACAACAATAAAAGAATAGAACAGTTATAACAATATACCATAATAAAAGTTAGGTGTATATACTCCCTCTTAAGAGTAAAGAAGAATATTAGTATGTTTGGATTGCCATTGACCAAATGTACCTGAAATGACAGAAATCAGGAGGCAGCTTCTTATTATATTAGCAAGATCTGGCAGCTTAAAACAGCCTTCTTATTTTGCCATGATGGCTATTGGCCACCCAGGGCCAGGCCAGTCATGCATGGCATGTGCCAGGGTGGCCGGCTTCTGAAGGCTCAGCTGCATGACCTTGTGAGGTAGCTCGCCCATGTGGCTCTGGTGAAGCTGCCTGTCCACTGGCTTCACTTTGGACTGTCACACAATGTGTCCTCCCAGGTCCTTTATGCATGGCAGGTTCAGGGTTCTGGGCCCACAAACTTGGTGGTGAGTGTCTCCAAGCTTGGTTTCTCAAGGGAACCACGTGGAAGATGTACATACAGTGTCCCTTTCGCCACACTCTGCAGATCCTGTGAGTCATTAGTATGGCCACCCCACTTTTTGACAGGAGAAGCATCAGAGTCTTTGCAGACAGGTATTTCCATCACCATGTCCAAGTGTTTGTAGATGTAAGAAGGCAGGGAGAAGGAGAGAAATCCAAGTCTTCTTTCCCTCCTCTGTTTCTGTGTGTCACTCTAGGAATCTCCTACAAGCTGCTTTCAAGTGGCATCTGCTATGCAGGGAGAAAGCTACCAAATTTGGTGGAGGATCTTACATGGAGGAAGGGCTGCCCTCCCACCTGCCCAGCCTTTTTTTCTTGCCCAATGGGTAAAAATCACTTTGTCTTCACTCTGTAAACCTCCTGGACTACCTGTCTTCTGAATAGTAACTCTGATGGTCTACAACAATGGAGTTTCAGTTAGACAGAATTATAAACTGAACGGCGACATGCATTTTATGACTGTAGTCAAGTATCCTAAGTGGTTGTGTTCCCAGCAGTGGATGGGTTGACTGAGTGCATATCCAGAGTTGTCACTGATGAGCCAGAAAGGTGGGAATAGTGGGTACGCTCTCCCATGCTTCTCTCTTGGCATTAATGGGTAGCTGTACTGAGCAACTCTGAGATTACGTCACCATTCCGGGGAATCCCAGTGTTTTTATGGTGACGCTGTAAGAAAAAGACACCTCTCCTTGCCTGAAGGAATTTTACTCTAATCTGGATTCATTTATCAGAGCTCTTGTGAAGATTTAGTCTTTCTCAGCGAGAAAAAAATGTTCTTTTTCCCAACAAAACTGCGTGCACTGTTCATCATTCTGGAATATGTAATCTCAATTTCTTTTAAAAGTCCATCAGTTCAAGATTTCTTCCATTCTCCTAAGGTTACTTCAAAATTTAAAGATGTTAGAAGGTGGTGAGCAGGTGCCAGAGGTCCACTTCTTGGTAGGTTACATCGTTCTTGCTGGCATCTTTTGAAGATGCCCCTTCCCTTCTTTGTATGTGATTAAAATGGCCTTATTCATAGTACCCTTTTACAGATCATGTGTAACTCCAAGGCTTTGGATTTAGAAATCCCAGTCTCCTGTCTCTGCTTTTCTAACATCATCTCTTTCTACTGACTACACATGGTGAGGGCCGAGAGAAAATGAGAAGAGGTAAGAAGATAGACTGTAGTTAATAGGAATCACTATGCATTGTGCTTGGCAACTTGTTAAAACTTCACATGCATGTGTACAGATGTCATTAAAGAAAATAATGCACTGCTTTTTTCATTATAAATTTATATTTAATATAATTAATTTATCAGGTATGCTGAGTTAATTCCTTGAAAAATTATCTTCAATTACATGTGAGAAAAACATTAGTGTCCTGCTTTTGAACTGTGGAGATTGTCATGTAAAAAAGTTTTAAATTATGATGAGCTTTGTTTCGTTCAATCAGTTGTGTTATTTTGGGTGAGAGAGTTCTGAGGAAGAGCTTTGAATGCGGGTGTGTTGACATGTCATGCACAGATTATTTACTGTTCAGTGTGTTCTTTACTTCAGAGGTGGCACAGTTCCATGCAGCTGAAAGCGGAGTGGATCAGCTCAGTTATAAAATGTCATCCACTGATTCTCTTTTCTTTTTCTAGTGTCTACCAAATAGTTGTTGAGGAAGAACGTCCTCGAAGAACTAAAAAGACAACAGAAATCTTAAAGTGCTACCCAGTGCCAATTCACTTCCAGAATGCTTCAATACTGAACTCACAGTACTATTTCGCTGCTGAATTTCCAGCAGACAGTCTTCAAGCTGCCCAGCCTTTTACTATTGGTGATAATAAGACATACAATGGATACTGGAACACTCCCCTTCTCCCCTATAAAAGCTACAGAATTTATTTCCAAGCTGCTAGTAGAGCCAATGGGGTAAGTTTTTATAGATGAATGTTTATTTAGGCTATTTGGGGTTATTAATGTGAACATAGAGTAAGTTAAATAGTAGTAAAAAAAATTAGGTCATGCTCTTGAGTGTTTTTACTTCTAAACAAAATTTTGTTCTTTTTAAAAATTAATCTAGAGAAATTTATGGAAATATATGAATATATCCTTTTCCTTTTTTGAGAGAGGGCTTGGAAAAGCATATTGTCAACATCATGGTTTTTATTTTCAGATTTTCTTATTACCAAAAGTTGGCTAGTCATTCTGCTTAGCTTACTATTTTATAGGAAAACAGTATCGCTACAACACATACATTCAGCTCGTTTAAAATTTTGTGAGGTTCACAACATCTGTCTTTCAACATATTCTGTCTCATTTCCTTAGCTCCAAACACTTTTTGCTTCCTATAGCTGTGACTAAATTAGGTGTCTTTTTTTTTTTTTTCTTAATAGAAAACAGCTTTAGGAAGATGAGATGGAACCAAACTAAAAGCTATTTTTGAGTCATTTCTGAAATGTTTTCCCTTTCTTGTTCTGACCAGCCCAGATCTCTGATAAGATTCTCAAGTCTCCTTAGACAAAAGGAAACGTTTTCCAGGTTCCATCTCGGTTTTCCCCTTCATAGCTCAGGTCTAGGTATTGTCCACCTGACCTGTGTTGGTGAAAGGCAGGGAATTTCTCCAGTGCTGTCTGCACAGGAAGCACATACAGGTCTGAAGAAGGAGCCAGGGCCCCTGGCACAGATGTTTTGTGTCTGTACCTCACTCATGCTCTGGCCCAGAAGTACCCAAAGCCACTGGCCCTGAAGCCAGAAAATGTATCCAAATGTAGCTCCCAGGGTAATCATTGTGGGGTAAAAGCCACACTTGGAACAATGAGATCTTTCTTTGTCACTGTTGTTTAACTGGAACATTTTTACATAAAATATAAATAATAATTTCTCCCCTTTCTTTGATTACAGGAAACCAAAATTGACTGTGTCCGAGTGGCCACAAAAGGTAGGTTGAAACTGTGGGGTAACCTCACCTGGTTTATGTCTCTGAAAATTTATTTTAGACTGTGTTTGTAAACTTCTTGAAATGTATCTTCATTGAAATAATGGGTGTGCATGTACATGACTGTATTACATATATGTGTGCATTTGGGTATGTGTGCATTAGGCTCATATTGCGGTTAACATTGACTATTTCATGTAGATGCTTTTTAAAATAAGAAGCCCTACTGCTGTGTTGCAAGCAGTTCTCAATGGTTATCTTTTAAAAACTCTTTTAAATATTAATTTTTATATAATGTCAGTATGCATGTTTGTAGCACACCATGCCTGGTAGGACTATGTTGAGTAAATCTCCATATACACAGGAGTCAATAACCCCTCCCTTTTTTTTTTTTTTTTGGCGGTACTAGGGGTTGGACCCAGGGCCAAGCGCTTGCATGCTCTGTCAGCGCTGGACCACTGGGCTCTACCCCTAGCCCATTTTTTACTTTTTGAGACAGGGTCTCGCTAAGGTACACAGACTGCCTCTGTGTACACAGACTTGCGATCCTCCTGCCTCTGCCTCCCAAGCCACTGGGATTACAGGCTTGCACCACCGCCCCAGGCTACCCTTCCCTTTTTTTGAGATGAGATGTCGCTATGTTGCCCAGGCTGCCCCTGAATCCCTGGGCTCAAGTGATACTCCTGTCCTCCTTGGCCTCCCAAGTACCTGGGACGACAAGTGTGTGCTGCCCTGCGTGGCACCCCCGCTCTTTTTCAGGAGTGGTCTAGGTAGAGTAGCACTGTAAAGTCAGGTCTGCCTGAAATTCTCCCAGTGATGATGCTCGCCTCACTGAACCCTGCAGGCAGGGGGTGTTGCTGTAGAACTTCTGCTTCCTGGCCTGGTTAAAACTGTGACACATGTAATCAAGGATGAGCAATGACAGTGAACAGAGTGACTCATGGTGTACTTCCCACACAGCACCTCCCAAAGAACAAGGTGCAGATGTGTCCTTGCACACAGGCAGTAATGTCTCATCAACCTTGCAATACTGCCTTAACCACCAAATACAGAAGGGTATGAGAAAATGCTTTGGGAAATAAAAATGCTATATTAAAATGAGGAGTTATAAACTCACACTTGGAGTTAAACACACTCTTTCAGACCATGAGGGTAAGCACCAGTGTGATAAAGAAGTGCTGTGTGATTCAATTAGAAATGAGAAAAAGGCGTCACTGGGTCTATGGCATGGAATGTAATCCATGTGCTAGATGAATTCTGGCTGTGCTAGATGAATTCTGTTGGATACAAGTATCTTTTTGTTGTCTTTTCACTTTTAGGCAACAATGTGAACATGCCAGGATATAACTGCATTTTCAAAAATTCTCATTGCATTCTTATTTCATGAAGATCCATGACTTTTTAAATCTAGTGTTAGTTTAACAAATATTTCTTGGTTGCGTGCTACATGCCAGGTGCGTTGTGTGAGGTGCTCACCTCATTTGTATTTCATTTGGCCTCCTGGGTTTATCATTCTATTTCTGAAAATCTGTTTATACAGATTTTAAAGCACTTGATTCTTTATATCATGTTGTACCTGATTAAGTGTCTTTATTTATAGGAATAAATTAACAGCAAATGAAATTACAGCTGTTGATATGTTTTATAAACTGCCATATGCTATCAGCTATTAATTATCACAGCATTGCTAAGCCCTTGAACCAGGTATTCATCCAGGCTCTCTGATCTCCAGCCCATGGCCTGTGCTCCAGATTAAGACTTCTGAAATGTTGCACAATTGCATTATCCTTATGGTCTGAAAAAGTAAATCTGGCCCCAAAGTGCCTAATTTATACTGCCTTGTGTTTAACATCACAGCTGAAGGTTTTAAAGTCACTTTTATATGGGTAGTCTCCTTTATTTCTTCACCATTACTATGAAAAAGGAGACAGGCACTACTACTCTTATTTTTAAGATCAAGAAAATGTGTCTTTTTGGAGATAAACTGATTCATCAAGGTCACTCAGATAATAATCTATGTGTCAAGGCTTGATCTGAAATATTTGGAGTCCTACCATAGGGTTTTTTCTATGATGTCCCGTGGTTTTTCACCTAGCAGAAACTCTGGCTAGTTGTTCCATTGTGTAGGATAAGTATCTGACCTCTCCTTTATTAGAATTGAGTCACTGCCCATTTTACTATGAAAACAACAAAATATCTTTCATCATTCTCATTTGCACAGTTAAATAATTATATAAATAACATACTGGTAAATGTGGAAACCTGACAAGTTTGTTGTTCTCACAATAGATTGAATTAGATGGTGATTTGAATCATTTTCTCCCATCAGCTAGATTTCATCAACATTATAATTTGTTTTTCAATTTGCCAAGGGATGATTAGGCAATCAGATGACCTGACTGACTAAATATTCCCCACTCATATTTTCCTGTATTTGTAAACATTTACACTGCAACAAATTCTATGCAAGTACCCCTGTTGGGAAAAGATGGAAACAAATTTTAATGTTCACTGCCTAACATTGTCATTTCTGTTTCATAAAACCATAAGACAGTAGGAAACCTTGGGAGATAACCTCCCTCCAGGCAAATGACACTGTTTTGTGCTATTTTATTAAGTTCTACATGGACAGATTCAACAACTCCCCTTTACAGGACAATGTAATTTTTCACCACCTTTATAATGAGATATGTTTCCCTTCTTTATACTAAAAATTCCTTTTGCAGCACAGGAAGCCATTCCCTTTTGACCATTTTGTGAAAACAGAGAAATAGGTAGATCTAATTACTTTATCATATAATAAAGATGTTTGAAATCTACGAGTTCAAGCATCCTGAGTGCGTTATCCCACGTTTTCCTGACAATGTGGTGGCTTCTCTGAGTAAGCTTAGATACTAACCCCCTTTCCTAAGCAGTGTTTTGAGTGTACAAAGATTTCAGTGTCCTCATGAACAACCATTGACAAGTATCTGTATAGAGGAAGTATGGAGGTGGATTTGTTTTTACAAAAAGGTAGTTTGTAATTTCAAGTAAGGGTATGTCTCTTAGAACTATATTTCATACTATTTATAAATTTAATGTTGTGATTATTTTAATCATATTCCTAAGACATATTTTGACACTCATCATCTCAAATATAAAGTCTCATGAAAATTAGGCCCAGGAAAAAGTAAGGTGTGTTATTAGTATTTTCATGTTTGGAGAGTTGCCTGTATTTTTATGTATCCTCCTTTAATTCATGCATCCAGATGAGATCCCCATAGATTCATGTGACTTTAGTTTGATTGCTGATTATAGACAGACTCATCGCAGAATATTCTCTCTTGAGTTAAAAGACCATATAATAGGGTATGAGAGATGTTTGGATGTAACCCTCCTAATTCAAATTTGTACCTTGGAGCTTTTGAGTATTCTTAATTTCTCTAAAATATTTTGTTTACTAATTATATTCACATTTTTGTAATTGGATTCTTTTCATTTGGTCCAATTGTGTCTTAGTAATTAGTGTATGTGTTTTCTTTAACTTTCATATTCTTTATAGCTTCCTTATAGTAACTATTAAGGTAGAAACTTTCTAATGTGAATTTTGGAAGGCTTAATGAATGAGTTCTAAACTGACAAGGTGCACTTGGAAGTCAAAATCTGTTATATTAGTAAGTTAGAACTCTGGTATTAAACGAGGTGTATTCATTGTAATTCATACAACAATCAGTTTAAACTATGTACATTAATCTCCCATAAGATAATATTTCCATAATAGGATGCCACTTATATCTCTCCTTGGCCACTATAGCCATTGGATCTCCCTGTTAAATCCACTTATAGAAATATTTGAATGCCTACTATATGTTAGGCATAATCTGTAACTTCCAAGTACAGACATGTAGATTATCAGTTTTTGAATATTTTGAATTCATAAAAGTTTGGAGGATTTTTGTTTCTTTTTGGTGTGTGGGGTCGGGTTACATATGTTCATTTGTTCCCCTCTTTGTTATGATTTGGCTAACAGCAGGGTAGCTAGAAGTCAAAACAAATTTTTCACGCAAACACATTCTAAGCAGGGCTTCAAACCCATGCCAAATTGGGTTAAGGCTCAGGTGTGAGTTCAATATGTTAAAATGTAAGGTGTTCTGGTTTAAAATTTTAATCCTATGTATAGATAGATAAATAATTTTTTAGTTTTTATTTATAAAATAAGCTAATGATACCAAGGGCTGGGATTTAGCTCAGTTGGTAGAGCGCTGCGCTGCAGTCTCTGAGGACCCGAGTTTAATTCCCAGCATCACAAAAATGGGAGAAGGGCCTGGCAATCCACTCTCAACGCAATCCCGAAATAGTCAGCCATTGAAAACCCTATGAGGGCCCCTATGAGATGGATACCGACTTGATGGCACCTAACAACAACAACAATGATACCAAAAAGATTAAGAGTTGAACTTGAATCTAATTTTTCACTGGGTTTGGGTTCAGAACATTTTTCTAAAATGTGTGAACCAGAACAGATCAGGGTTCCAGTCCCATTCAGTTTGAAGCCCTGCTATCTGTGCATAAGATTTAAAGCTGGACTTGAACTGAATCCAAACCTTCTACATTTTAACATATTGAACCCACCCGAGAACCACAACCCAATTTTTCATGGGTTTGAAGCCCTGAAAGCCCTGCTAGCAAGGCAGACTGTAAACCTTAAACAAACAGAAAACAAATTTCTTTCTGATGTTACCCTGTAAGGGAATGTTCTATGAAAAAAAAATGTTTCTCTGTTTGGAGGCTTGATATTTTATTTGACTCAAATTTGTATTGACTGTGAATATGCTTTGCTGGAAGACCTTGAGGAAACTTTGAAGGATTTTCATTGTTCTTACACAATTTCTAACGGTATTCAGAAATTTGAATGTTTCTTTTTTTAATCACTTAGACTCTTGGAGAAGTTTCTCCAGACTATTTTTCTTTTCATGCTTTTGTTCAAAGAAATACCATCCTTTCTAGGCCATAATGCTACAGAATGAAAGTGCACTGATAAAAGAACCAAAAAGAATGTTGAGATGTAAGGCTAATTAAGATTCCTTTTAATTACTCACATTCAATACGTGGGCAAATGAATTATATATAAGGCCACTCATATATGTTAATTGCTATTATGTAGGGTATGGATTTAGAAATGGGAACATATATATGCAGCATTCAGCATTTTTTAGAGAAAATATTTTCTTTTCTTGATTTGAAATACTCTTCATCATGAACATCAGGAGAATATTAACCCCTTGAGAGGTTCCTAAAAACAAGAAACCTCAAAAGCCCTATGCTTTCCAAATTTATTTTACCAAACTCATTTTTCATGGAACACCAAAGTCATGCAAAACACAGTTTGGAAAATGGTGGTTCAACAAATTCCAGTACTTCCCTCTACATGCAGCTGAAATGCCCCTCTTGAGGTCTGATCTACTTGATGGATTATTTACTTTTCCCTGCATAGCTCCATACCTACTTCTTTCACCACCAATTACTGTCTTCCGCTTATAGGATTGGGATTTCTGATTTTATTTCACCACATTTAGTGATATTCTCTTTTATAATGCATTCTTGCTGATATTTTAAGGCATGGGTCAGCAAACTTTTTATATCAAGGACCACATAATGAATATTTTGGGCAAGAGCTGTAACTCACTGGTAGAACACTTCTTAGCATATAGTAGGCTCTGAATTCAGTCCCCAGCATCATAATAAACAAACAAACAAAATAAAAATGAATATACATATTTTACATTTATGGAATATTGTTTCTGTCACAACTACTTTGCTCTTCCTGCTGGACCAGCCATAAGTAAGACCTAAATAATTGGGGCTGGCCATGTTCTGAGAAAATTTTATTTGTAGAAGCATGGGGGGCCTACTGGCCCATTTTAAAGTAATCTGTCAAATAATCAAGTGTTCATTAAACGAAAAGTGATAGTCACAAACACGCTACAAAGCAGAAAACAGAAATCATATAAGGTTCCTCCCTGATGCTTGTAATGTACATTTTATGCCTCAGACTATAGTTTGAGTTCTTTTTTATTTTTGAATACCTGGGCTACCCATAGCTACTTTCAGATAACTTTTTGTTCATATTATTTACCATTTTGGAATATCCAATAAGTGCTCTGTTTTTCTATATGATATATCACTCTTTTCAAAAGTAGAGTAGGTCAAATTTTCCTTCAAGTAAGACAGAACTGCACAGAAGTATACCAGCAGTCTATGACCAAACAAAAATGTTATGTGTATAGAACTTGGAAGTGGTGCCAACTTTGTAACAAGTCTCATATTTAACATTTTACCATGTACAGTTTATATCAGTATACAAAATTGCAGAATATGTCATATCTGGAATATGGTCTTGGTAATTCATTGGGAACTCTTCTCTGAAAAAACATTTTGCTCATCTCACTTAGCAAAAGTACAATGAATTCATTAATTATGTGCAAAAGACACACCATTTTTAAACTCAGTTGCTGCAGTCTAGTTATAAGGAGCAACGCTGTTTGAATGGTGCAGTGGGATATTTCAAAATATTATGCAGCAGCAGTTTTGGGTTTAATTGTCGGCAGATGGTAAATGATCTATTTTCCTTACTTGCTACCACATATCTAATAGCACCCAGGCTGTTCCATTTAAATTAGTAATCTTTCATGTAAGCCTGTCCTTAATTTTCCAATATTTTTTTCTTTGCATCATTTCCCAGCTGTATCATGTTAGAACTGAGGTTTTAATTTTCTATTTCCGCCCCCCCCCCCCCCAATATCTGTGTGTCATAAATGTTAGCCACTTAAACACCACTGCTGAGCTGTGCAGGTAACCTAAGAAGCCTGACTGGTTCACTTCAAGAATCTTAATGATTTCTTTGGTCACATGTTAACCACAACAATTATATCAAAGGCTGTAATTATAGTCGTTTCTATTTTGTCTTTAACCAATACTTGGAGGCACATTATTTTAGTTCTCTTAATGTGAAAAAAGAAGATCCCTCAATAGAAATCTGCATGAAATTGAGTTATCAGAAAAATTACTCTACATAAAAATGTTTTAGTGGAAGAGGATAATATTCTTCATGAAAGTGATTTTAGCAAGATGAGAAAATATTGTGACTTGAGCAACGTAATTTTAAATAACCTAATAAAATTTAAAAGCTTAAAGTTTGCATCATCAGAATTAGCAAAGAATCTCACACACTGCACTCAGTTGCAACTGGAAACATTGTTCAGTCTTCAGCTTAATGAAGGACTAACGTTTGGGGTTTTGTTTTACTTTATTTTATTCTTCAATTGATCTGTCCAAGATCTCAGCCAAAGCTTGCAACTTTGTCAGAATTAGAAATCCTACGGCCTGACTACAGCTTAAGAGAAAAGAATTCAGAAAATTGAACACTTTGCTATGGTTTTTCCTTTCTTTCTGTTTTTCCTTTTTCTTTTTGTTGTGGTTGGAACAAAGTTGAGACGATTTGATATACTGATGGGGATTCTTCTTGCTAGCCTAGCTTCAGTCTGGCTTTTTTTTCCCTCATGCATGCTGACCTGGAAATCCTCCTTTGCCTTAGCTGCGATAATCGTGACTCAGCTTACAACACCTTACATTCGCATCGCCCCTGCTGCAGGCGACGGCCAACTAACAGGTCAGATGTTCAAGTATAGATGAGTCATCCTGCCCATTTCCTGCTCATTTTTCTCAGATTTGTTTCCCCTCTACATTTCCTCCTTTGCTTAAGGCCTGTTTACAATGTTTGAGACCCTTGGTACAGACCCGTGCTCGCATTAAATTAAGTGATATGCTTGGCCTCTTCTGTGTGCGCATTTATATCCATGCATTAAGTACAACTCCACTGCATGTTTTCATTGTGTGTCTGGTCTGTCGGTATGTTCCTTTCTATCCTAATGTTATATAGAAATGAAATTTGCTGGACTTGAAATAGCGGTGACATCAACTGATAGGAATTCAAGCCAAATACTTAAAGATGTTTCCCATCTTTCCAAATTAATCAAAAAAGCATTGAGATTTGAGACTGAGAGAGGTTTATTTTTTATCTTGCAAGGTCTAATTTGCACTTGCATTAGCAATATACAATCTTACCTGCCAGTATTATTAAAAGAAGCCTTCCCAGAGCTGTTTAGGGGGATGCTATTCAAACACCTTTTTGCATACCTATAATTGTTTCAGAACTGATTGCATTCCGTATAGATCCTTGTTGCAAACCAAAGTGCTTAGATAGAGCAGTGGAGTATCTGCAAGTCAAATACATTGAATCATTTAGGAAAGTTTAGAAAAGTTGAATGGCTCAGAGACAAAATAGGTGCTGTTTTATGCCAGGAGAAATTAGCTTGTTCCTACTACCTCTAAAGATGTCTGGATATCTCTATATACTCACATTCTGAGGTTTAGCTGAGTTGGTAGAATGCTACTCTGTGCTCTCTGAGACCCAGGGTTCAATCCCCAGCACTGCAGAAATGGGAGAAGGATGTGGCAGGCCACTCCCTAAATAATCAACCATTGAAAACTCTGTCAGGGTTGCTATGAGTCAGACTCAAATTGATGGCACCTAAGACAACAACAACATGCATTCACACAGGAGAAGAGTCCAGTGTTCCTCCAAATCATGGTGAGTGATTAGTGAGCTCCACAGAACTTCTATCCTTCAATGAAAGCAAATCATTATCAAGATTCATAATAAAATCACACAGGCAGGGCTCAAAATTCTGGTTTCAGAAGAGCCATGCCACCATAGGCTATTGCATTTACTTTAAGCATGATTAAAGCCAAGTAGAAAACACACAATTGCTTTCCATGTTGTTTCTAATTTAGCAATTGGCTTTTGTGTATAAAACTAGGGACTATCACCTTACATTTAAGAGAATGGTACAACTTCAACTTATGGTAAGAAATCATAAGTATTTAAGTTCTAGAAGCTTATTATTTTAGAAAATAAAGCAACTGAGACTCAGGAAAAATATAAACTGATTTAATAAAGTAGAGAAATGTAGAATAATTCTACTTCCTTTCCACTCAAATTCTTTACCTATTTTTAGTTCTTTACTTCAAGGCCTAAAAGCTCTTAAGTTTATGCACAGTTGTTTCCCTTGCTTTCAAGTTTCTTTTAAGCATATTTCTTTTACTGATTGAAGTTCTTCTAATGTTACAGACATGTGCTTATCCTGAACTTCTGATGTGTTCCTACCACTAGTAAAAGTACCTGAGAGATGGTGTCTTTCTTAACACAAGTCCACCTCTCCACAGCCCTCACATTTGAGGCTTGACTGGTGGTATTCTGTAGGGACAGGGGTCCATCTTCAGGGTTCTTTTGAATTCTTCAGCAAGTCTAACCTTCTCTCCTTCCCTGATATCTGAGCTGACACTAGTCTTATCAACTAGTCGTTAAAAATGGCTTGGCCCTACCATTATAAAAGGAATGCTATGGAAAATGTAGTTATATGGCCCTTTTCTCAGGCTTTATAACGTGCTGTCATCAAATGAAGCATGATGTTTACTAGGCATGAAGTAAGGGAAGCCCCTGAATAAGGCTTCCTCTATAAAACACGTGTGATAAAAAAGATAACTTGTAAAGCAGCCTTGTTCATAAGGCCTTTAGAGCTAGTGCATATTGTTATTTGGAACCATTGTATGAAGGACACAAACCTCACCCCAGTGTCTGACCACCATTCCTTAAGGACACAGTTGGTCTGCATCATTTACTTTAATTTATTAGGCATTAAAATGATAGAGGGTCAGAATAAGCCTCAAAACTCAATAGAATATTGCTTTCGTTCTTTCTTCCATATTTGCTGCTGATTTTGGTGATGGTTCATTTCACTCAGATACAGTTATACTCCAGTAATATTTCTTTTGCATTTTCTTTCTGTATCAGACATCAACTTTGATACCAGTAACACTGTCTTTTTTAAATAGCTTTATTTCCAAGTCAGTCTACAAGCATGAGACTTGATTCACTCAATCATTTTTTGACAATTATTGAGCACCTGCTGTGTGCAGCTACATACAGATCGGCAGCTCTTCTAAAGAGACTTAAATTTGTGTGGTTGTCCAGGCAGCTAGGCCCGGGGTGCATTTGCATAGTAAAACCAGCACCTACATACCGTATGCCCTTGTGAATGAAAAATTAGTATCCTACTTGTGACTTAGCGAAGCTAAGAAAAGATAGCAGTTTTATAACAGATGGGGTGTGTTAGGGGGAAATGTATTTCAAAACTTTTCCCATAATGTTGAACATCCTAGAAAATGGCCAGGGAGCCAGCTCTGAACTTTCTCATCTGTGACTCATTGAATAGTTGGAATTGTGTTTACTGTGTCATTCCTGTCCCTTCTCAAAGCCAATTGAAGATATAGGCAAGATGCTCTTGGAAGTACCTTCAGTTCATGTTCATTTTGTTCTAATGTGCTGCCATCTTGCCCCTACGAATCCTGTCCAGTATCAGACTTTTACTAGGAAGCTCCTAGGAGGTCATGAATCCTTTGCACCTTAATCCTCCAGTACCGGTGAGCACTGCATGCTAGTTAGCCATGCCTTGGTACCTGACATTGGGACTATCTTCACTTGTCTAACACCAATGAAAGAAGTGCCCTGGTGACCTGACCAGTGCCACTGGGCACTGTACTTGGCACAATAAAAGTTCTCCTTGATTGAACTCATTGAGTGAATGGCACAGGCGCCCAGAGGGTCCAGAGCAGCTCTGCTGTAGACTCAAGCATGTGTCCCCTATCCTGGTGTTGCACTGATGGGTGTTCCTTAAACATTTTGTCCTCTGTCAACAATAAGAAATGCATCATCACCTGCCAGGCACGATGGCGCATGCCCGTGATCCCAGCTACCTGGGAGACTGAGGCAAGAATATCTCAAGTTCAAGACCAAAGGCAGCCTGCATAACATAGGGAGACTCCAATTCAAAATAGGGCAGAGGTGTGGCTCCGTGGTAGAAAACTTGCCTAATATGTGCAAGGCACTGGATTCAACCCACTAGTACCACAGAAAAGAAATAAAAGAAATGCGTCATCACCCAGTACACACATATTAGACCCACACAAGTTAACTGAAATGAAACCTTTGAGACCACCCTACCAGCACTGCTCACTACATAAAAACGCATTCTGATTTTTTTCTCTCCCATTCTATCTCATTCTGTTTTGTTATGTTAAAAAAATATTCTAGTTGCTCCCTACTAAACTGATTTCATTTTCCACTAATGGGCTATAAAAAATACTTTGCTAAAGCACTAGATTTTGGAGGTTGTGAAAGGGAGCAGAATGTCTAATTAGAATTCTTCAAAACTCCTGCTCTGGAGAGTACACACAAAGAAAGTTCTAGAAACTGGAAATGTATCTGGTCTCTAACTCATTTCCTTTATCTTGGGATTCATTGTTCATAATATAGAACTACTTTGGGGAAAAAGAAGAAAGCAGCACATGCTATAAATTTCCCTTTAAGGATTTTTAAATTAATTTTATAACTATGTTTGGGTTGTCTATATTACATTTCTGTTTATGATTTGATGACCTGGCCAACTCTGAGATTCTGTAGAGAATGGTTTACTTCAACAAAATTTTTATCACCCATTTGTTTAACTCATAGATCTAATATGATAGGACCTATAACCTAGGATATTTATACAAAGAAATTCTGGGAGTCAAATACAAATAAGATGTATCAGTGTACATAGACTTTCTTGGCAGATATAAAATTAGTTCTTTCAAGAAAGAGAGAAAAAAACTAGCCAACAGTTCTTCCCATACAGGGTTTCAAGTATTGAGAAAATATTCATGCAGCCTCAGCCTATAATGTCAGATTGAACACACCCCACACTAGGTAAAGCAGTGCAAATAGACTTTCTTCACTGACTACCCACAGCAGTTAAAAAAGCTAAGGTCCATTCTGACTTGCTGGGGAGGTAATTGGGCTCTTTAAAGAGAATGAGGGAGCTGGGAAAGGGTGAGGGGATCAGCACTGTCAGGGAGGCGAAACCTTGCAGAAAGCCTGAGGGGGTTAGTCCATGAGAACCCATCTATGTGTTAACTGGCACTTATCAAAGTCAGGCCCCTGCCCTCCTTCAGAGGCTGGACACTTGTTATATGTGAAGTTATCATATGTACCTTAATTCCCAGAATAGATTCTGTTATGGTTGTCTTTGTCTCTTCCTATACTTCATGACAATGTGGCGTTTCGACTCTGTGAGGAAAGGAATTTTTATTTAAGAAGTGCCAGTCTACCTAGTTCTTAACCTGGAGAAAAGTTAGATCTGTCCCACAGTGACACCTAAAGACCCTTGAGCCAAATGCCCAAGTGCCCTGTAGCCCACAGCTCCACCTTTACCACATGGCAACAGAACCAGGACTGGAAATGGTGTTCTGGTAACTGTGCCAGACTTGCCTGTATTTCTTGGCCATCTGTGTTTCTTCTTTATCTGTTCGTAATCTTTTCCTTGTCAATCACTATCCTTTTGGCTTTGTTTTTTGTGTCTTTTAGCATAAAGAACTTTCCGTTTTTAGATGCTCAAATATATTTTCATGTTCCTCTGTTTCTCCAAGGTTTTTGTCTTGCTTGAGACCCTCGATCTATCAGGTTACTTGGCAATAAATGTTCTTATAACATTGTCATAGTATTCTCTAGATTTAACTCTGAAATTCCTGTAGAAATTACTGGTGATACAATGTGAGATGTTGCTGTGAGACAGATCCCACATGAGATTCTATTATGGTCTTCTTCGGCTCTTCCTGTACTTTATCATGTTTGATTCTGGTAGCTTAATGATATTTGGTTATGTGATAAAGCTCAAATTTTTTCTCCCTGTTCTTTGTCAAACGTCCTCACCACTCACCTTCCAACATCTAAATGTTGGTGCATACAGTGGCCTTCCTTATGCAGACAGATCTCTTGTTACTTTTTGAACTTTGCTCACCTTCCCTTCTCTTTGTTTCATTTCATGTCAGACATGCCTACTCCTTGTGGTTCTTTGTCTTAGTCAGCTTTCAGTTGCTGTAGCAAAATACCCAAGATGAACAACTAATAAGGGGGAAAGATGGGTTCTGGCTCATGGTTTCAGAGGTTTCAGTCCATAGTCTCTTGACCTTGTTGATTGGGGCCTGTGGCAGCTCAGGACACATGGCAGGAGTGCATGGCAGAAGAGGCTGCTCTCCTCATGGTGGCAGGAAGTAAAGAGAGGAACACATCAGGGCCCGCATATCCCCTTCAAGTGCATGCCCCCAGTGACCTAACTTTGCTAGGCCACACCTCCTAAAGGTTCCACCACAGCTCAATAGTGCATCAGTGATGCTCCCAACTTTGAGCCCTGACTCCAGCTTTGCCTTGACTTGGGAATCTCCTCTCTCAGACATATTCCTCCCTCACCTTCTCAGTGAAGACTCAGACAGTCCCACCTTCTCAGAGAAGTCTACCTTGACTGCTTGTCCTTCCCAGTGCTACACCCTGCCATTGTACCTCTCCTCTAGAGCTTCTGCACTTTGTCCCCTTACCCTGCTACTTTCTCCTTTTTGTAGCATTTACTACCTGTACTCATTCTATATTCTACTCTCTTTCTCTCCCTTTTAGAATATGAGCTCCCTGAGGACGAGAATCTTTGTTTACTGTGTTCTGACCCCAGTCAGTGGCCTGATCCACACTAGGCAGTCAAGTCACCCCAAAATGCCACTGAGATTCTGTTGGAATCTTACTGTGGAAAAATAGGAGAACTTTCTCCATCTACCCAGTTCTTCTTATAGACCTCTTATACACATTTGGAATTTTCTATAAAGCCTGTCTTGCCAGGTCTCCTTCCAAAATCTGTCCTAGGTTCAAAGGCCTCTCACATTCTCCCAGCCACCCTTCTGACTGAGACCACTGCCCAAGTACTTCGGCCATCTTGAATCATGCTCATATACCCTCTTAATTCATTTGCCACAGAGCAGCTGGACTGTTTCACAATTGAAGTGTAGTCAAGTTGCTCCTCAGGTTAAAGCCCTCAGGTAGCCGCCTTCTTTGCTTAGAGTACATTCTGAATTTCCTATCACAGCATTAAAGTCCTCATGCCCTGCCTATGCTCCCCACTTATTCCTCATCTCGGTCAATCTCTCCAGCCTAGGGCTAATCTTCCTTCTGTTTCTACTGAAACATCCGCTACATTATGTGCCCAATGTGGGCACTTGCTTTCCCCCACCCCAGACGTCATCTTAAAGGTTGAATATCCCTTTTTTGAAATGCCTGGGACCAGAAGTGTTCTGGATTTTAGATTTTTTGGAATGCTTCCATATGATGATAAGAGAGCTTGGGGATGAGACACAGTCTAACTACAAAATTCTTTCATGTTTCATATGAACCTTATACACATATCTTGAAGGTAACTTTTTACATTACTTTTAATAATTTTGTACATGAAACAGGTTTCCTGGTATGGAATTTTCTACTTTTGGGTGTCATGTCATGGCTCAAAACATTTTAGATTTTGGAGTTTTTGGAGTTCTGGCTCTCAGATTAGGAGAGTCAACCTGCAGCAGCTCCTCAACATCCAGAAGCAAGCACCACATTATTCCTGCAGAGAGGCCTCCCTGCACCACTGTCCTGAAGGCAGTGTCCTGCTGGCCTGCAGTTACTGTCACTCTGCTCTCTTGTTGCCTGTGACTCCCTCCTGCCTCCTGGCATGTGGCCCCAGAAGCCAGGATCATCCCTCCTGTTTACAGTGTAGCCCACAGGCACTCGGCAGGTTTTCCAAATGATTTGCTGAATGAAAGGGAATGTCAGCTAGTGACCTTTCCTATTAAATGTATTCCTAGATATTTTAGCTTTCATTACTATTGTGAGTAAATTTCTAATGAATTCTGATTGAGGGCCAAAATTTTTTACAGTTTGCTTGTTTTGCCAGATTTGGACTGATTTTATGTTGCTCAAATGCAAAATATATTTCTTCTGTTGGTTGGATGTTGTTAGCAGCCATTGTGTCAGGTCTGACTCATAGCAACCCTGCATAGAACAGAAAGAAACCCTCCCCGACACTATGCCATCCCTGGCACTATATCAGTACTTCTCTGCTATTCATATGGTTTTCAATGGTGGATTGTTTCAGGAGTGGGCCGCTGGGTCCTTCTCCCAAACCTACAGCCCCCAGTATTCCCAGGCAGTCTCCCATCCAAGGACTAACCAGACCCAACCCTGCTTAGCTTCTGAGAAGATTGGATGTCAGGGTGGTATGGCTGTAGATGCTCCTTTTGAGGTGTGTGTGTGTGTGTGTGTGTGTGTGTGTGTGTGTGTGTGTAAGTTTGAATTCAGTAGACCTTTCCATTGCAAATAAAACCAACCAGTAGTTTTTCAACCCACTTACAAAAGCACAGTTTTAATCACCCATCCTCTTTTGGCAAGAGCCATAGAAAAAGTATAATTTGAACTTAAGTTTTTAGAGTATAGCCCACTCACTTATACTAGCACTGTCTGCTTTTATCCAACTGTGACCAGACTCTTGTCTGGACAATTCTCTGCTTCCACCTATCAGACCCAGCGAGGAAATCTTGATACAGTTATGAGCAGCAAACCATGACAGGGCTACGGTGCAGATGGATGATGTTTGTTCTTCTGTGCAAGCAAGGTTCTGCATTTGTAAGATGAAGACATAACTGAAATCGACTCTTTGGCATATTGAGTAGCTAGAGGATTGAGCCTGAACATGAGTAGCGTGGGTGGTATTGTTCAGGAGCTTTTGCATAGCCAGTGATAGGAACAGCCGATATAAAGAGCCTGATGTGGGAAAAGGCACACCAGATATGAAGAACAGCAAAAGATCTTGTGGCTGGAGAGCAGGGAGCAAGAAGGATGTGTGGGGTTAGCAGTAAAGCTCTACAGGCAGCAGAGGCCGACTGTGACCTTGGACATTACATTAAGGACATTGGTCTTGATCCCAAGAGCAATGGGAGGCAATTTAATTATTTTATGAGGGGAAGACAGAATCAAGTTCACCATGTACATTCCAGCCACACTAGAAGTGGTGGAGGGGAGGGAGATGAATAAGGCCAAAACACAGGAAGTAAACCTCTGGGAAGTGGAAGAGCGCCAACAAGCTAGGGAAAAGAGCGGGGTGAGTGCCTGGGAGAGGACGAGCTGACTGACAGGAAACCAGTGAGTGAGCACTGGCCAGGGCAAGAGATCCTCTGCAGTTAGCCCGGAGGAGAACATGACAGCCAAGGGACAAAGTCATTCTCACCAAAGCAACCTTTGGATCCCTCTCCGTGGGGAGGTTTATTTAGCTCCTTGCCTGAGATGATCCTCTTTATTTTGGTTGGGAGCTCTTGACTGGGGTACATTAGAAATTAAAACTGGCATTGAAGTAAAATCACACCTTCTTTAGCTATAGACAGATTCAGCCCTATGAAGAGTTCAATTGTTAATTGCATTTGTTATATTATGTATACAAATACATACAAATGCTTTTATGTGCTATTACAGGGACCATGTTCTGTGAATCTTTAAATTTTTCACAGCCTGTCACTCAGGGTTGGGCGCATGAAAGACACTCAGAGACCAGCTACTATTGCTGACAGAATAAAGTCATTTGGAGAAGATAGAATTCCCTTGAAGGCATGAACTCATTTCTAACCTACTTGTTTTCTTTAGAAATAGCCTTCCTGCCACAGAGGAGCTTCCAACTTGATTGAATCTAGACTTAGATGATTTCAGGCAGTGTGCTGGACTGAGCATTGCACAGACTACCTCTGTCCAGCCTCCCTTCCAACAGTTTTACAAAGTACCATCGTTCAGTTCCAACAGAAGTCAAACTTGCACCTTTTCAGTCTCTGAAAAATTTAGCATTCTGAAGCCATATTATGAGCTCTATCCCCTCCTAGGGAAGGCTTTGTCCATCTCCTCACTCCTCCTTTATGGAGACAAATTTCTCCCCTTGGAGACCTTGTGCTGTAGGGAGCTCCACATGCAGTGATTGGCCCAGTTCAAAGAAGGATAATGTGACCTTTGCTCTCAAGAAAGTTGCATTTGTGGCCTTTGTTAAGACTAACATCAACAGTTCAATAAATCTACTTCAGTGAACCCAGTAACATCTTGAACTGTTAGGAAGAATCATAGCAAAACAAGTTAGCATTTAGTTTTACTCTGAAAAATAAGATCTCAATAATACTGGACTCATTTTCAGTATCAGAAGCTTCAATTTAACCTTTTGAAATAATTTTGGCTAAAAACTTAAGGAAGAAATTGCCTCCTTTAGGCTTCTTTATCAATAAAAACAGCCAAACTCTTCATTTATGTTGATAACTGATTGGAAATAAGGGATGAATGAAAACTACCATTTGCTAACCAGCTAGGTGTCTCATTTTTCCCCAGATGCAGTATCATAGAAGTGCAGATGACTAATGGTCCTAAGGGCTTGGAGATTTCATGTTAAATGGTAACAGGGGTCTGTGCCCTGTAGACCTCAGTGTGAGTGGAACTCTGTGGGCGTTTTAGCACCTCTCACAAGGTTGGCTTGACGATTCTGACGTTTCCCTTTCAGCGAGGAAGAATGTAAAATGAGGGGAAAATTTTATTCTTTCTGCAGTACCAGCTGACTGCATTTTAATGGGCTATAGTGTCACTGTTGATTTATTGCCCTTTTTTGTTCTTTTATGTGTTATATTTGTCATTTTGCTTTGGCAGTTTCATCTATAAAACAGCATAGTTACAAGAAAATGGTGAGAGGACACTGGGATGCCACTGGAGACTCGGTTCCTTTTTCTTTGTCAGGTTTTGGAATGAAATACCAAGTCAAATATCAAGTATTCTATTTGAGAAATATGTTTTAAAAGCGTAGATGGCACTGATATAGTATTATTTTCCATATTTATTACATAAATGTAATAATGTCTATTTAATAGATTTTCAATATAGATGAACAATTCAGTTTTTCAATATCTTTTTGCATTGTTCCTTTCTATCAGCAATATGATAAAGAAAAGCCAAACAAGTATATTTAATAACTTTTATTTGCTTAGCAGATAGAGATTTCTGGCTTAAAAAGCAACACTGAGGTTTTGTATTTTAGGAAGCCCACCTTTTCTTTTTCTTTTCTTTTCTTTCCATTTTTTTTTTTTTTTGTGTGTGTGTGTGTGGTACTAGGGGTTGAACCCAGGGCCTTGAGCTTGCATGCTTTGCAAGTGCTATACCACTGAGCTGCACCCCCAGCCCATTTTTTTTACTTTTTTTTGAGACAGGGTCTCACTAAATTACACAGACTGCCTCTGGTCTCGAACTTGTGATCCTCCTGCCTCGGCCTCCCAGGTCACTGGGATTACAGGTATACGCCACTGCGCCTGGTGAAATCCAACTTTTCATGTGGATATTAACTTAGTACATTGTGCATATCCACAAAGAATATCAAAAGAAAAGTTTTGAGCTCAGAGTAAGCTAATGTTGGTAAAAGATACAAAATACTGTGAGGAAGAAAGTACTTGCAGTTCAAAAATTAGTTAAAGATTTTTCTGTACAAGGTATTATATTGATAGTTAAAATATTTTTTCCTTCTGTATGAAGAAATACATTATTTCTGTCTTATAGTAAAATTAACACATCCTTAATATTAATACAGTCTGTAGCCATAGCACTCTAGCATCTGAACCCACCTGATCTCAGAAGCTAAGCAAGAATCAGCCTGGTTAGTCCTTGTATGGGAGACCACCTGGGAATGGCAGGTGCTGCAGGCTAGGGAGAAGGAGCTGGCAGCCCACTCCCAAAACATTGAAAATCCTATGACTAGCAGAGAAGCACTGACAATAGTCCAGACAGGGCACAGTGTTGGGGAGTGTTTTGTTCTGTTGTACATGGGGGTTTATGAGTCCAACATGACTTGACAGCATCTAACAACAGCAACAATAATAGTAATACAAAATGGAAAAGGCCTGGATGATTTTTGAATATTGATCAAGCCTGAGTAATGCTGTCTTTCTAGTTATTTTCCCTTTGCTCCAGTGGCTAACATACCTGCTGCTTGTTGACTTGTATTGACAGATACCTCTGTGATATTTTTAGTCTCATCTCATTATTTACTTCAGCAAAATTATCACTACAGTCTCAAATGTAAGGCTTCACAATTAATTATGACAGTTTTATGTCTAAGAGTCCTAGCAGATTTCACTCAGAATTTATAGGCCAAGGGTCATGTTGAGCTGCTATGTGATTAACATTTTGGGCTAGTCTTTCTTGTAAATAAATATTTTTACAGTAAAATACCTAGAGTCTACAGAGAGGCATGACCCACCCCTCTTTCTTTCTTTCTTTCTTCCTTCCTTCCTCCCTTCCTTTATTTCCGTCACAGTGCTGAGAGGTCAAACCCCGGTCCTTACACATGCTAGGTAAGCTCTTTACCACCGAGCTACATCCGCAGCTCTTGGTATTTTGAGACGAGGTCTCACTATGTAGCTCAGATGGTCCTCAAATTCACTTTGTAGTCCAGGCTGCCCTCCAATTTGCAATCTTCCTGCCTCTGCCTCCCAAGTGTTGGGATGACAGGCATGCACCACCATACCCAGCACTATCCCTGATTTTAATTGGATAATTCACTCAGGAATCTAGATTCCTGTACAATTAATTTAGAAAACATGTACTTTTAGATAGAAGGTAGTGCATTCAAGTCTAGGCTTCTGGCAACTCTCTTAACTCAGAAAAATTTCAGCTTGCATACCTATAGTACAGGGTGAACACCATTTCTTACCCTCATAGTGGGCTGTAGAACAATGAACGCAATGATGCACATAAAGTTGAGCACAGGGCTGGCTCAAGGGAAAGGCAAAGAAAATGGCAGGTGCTTCCTTTGTGACTTCATTATTGTTACTCTGATACAGGATTGCTTGAGGCTTTTAAGACAACTAGATAATTAATCCAGGTCACTCTCAGTCCCATGTTTGGCACTGCAGTCCTTCAGAGAGAGCCAAAGGATTTCCCAGTGGCATGTAGGGTATTATTTTTGTGAACACCATGGGGTACTGTGGTCTCTAGGTGCACCAGAATATGAGTGGAGCCTTATGATTCTGTCATGTGTCAAAACTGCATGAGACCCCCATGGATGAGGGTTCTCGTTTGCCTGGCTCTGCGTTACAAACAGGACCAGCATGACCCGGGCTGTTATCTTGCTGTTGGCAATGGTGGTGATGATGATCTTGATGAAAACAGTTACTGCATTTTCAAATGCAGCTGCTTTTCTTGAAGCTATATTATCCCAAAGTATTTTTCATATGTCCCTGTAGCTGGCACACTGTGCAAAACCCTAAGACCCCTTTGTTGTCCCAGCCATTCAGATTCCTTTGTCCCTTTCATGTCTTTGGTTTAAATGGGGAGACCTTTGCATCTGACCTTCAGTCATACAAATTCTCAAGAGGACATGAGAGGATGCACATTCATAGAACTCCATTAAGATATCTAGGTTTTCACATTCAATAACTTTTTCAGATACTGCGTATGAAGTTGGAGGAATATAAGGCAGTTTGTAATGGAAGCAGAAGCATTGCTTAGAAGTAGAGTGCAGGCACGAGTTTTCTTCAACATGTCGTTTTCATTTTTAGAGGAGTAAATAACTGTCTCTGAGAAAGTATTTGAAAATAAGCCTCGTACCTGCCTCACAGTAATAGACAGCACCTGCTCAGCACATCTATCAGTATCCCAGTGAGCTTTCCCATGAACTCATTTTAATATATAGCCAAGCAATACCTCACTTAAACAACGTAATTGACATCTACTTTAATATGTATAATTTACTTATTGGTACTGCTAATGATAAAATTATCAATAATTATTTCTTAGGAGTTACAATGTAGTTTATTCAAAACACACTGGCAGACTGAGATTTTGTGTAAGTGTTGTGGTTACAGTGATTTAATATTGTCTTTTTACACAGGATTTTAATATATATACATATATGTATGTCTCTTCAAAGTAAACATGTTAAGAAACAAGATTATCATTTTGGTATTACCAATTTGGTGTATTTTCCTTCTATGTCTGTATAATTTCTTTAGATGTTAGTACATATTTATATATGAATATAACACTTGCATGCAAGTAAAACCACATCAGCATGAGCCCTGTGTGTCTTTTAGCCAGCTGTTGTTGTTGTTAGGTACCATTGAGTCCAGTCTGACTCATAGCAACCCTATGTACAATAGAACAAAAAACTCCCTGACACTGTGCCAGTGCTTCTCTGCTATTCACAAGATTTTCAATGGCTGATAGTTTTGAGGTTGCTTTGGAAGTGGATTGGCAGGCCATTCTCCCATTTTAGCCAGTATGTTGTTGTTGTTGTTAGGTGCCGTTGAATTGATGTCCAACTCATAGCGACCCTGTGTGCAACAGGTCAAACTCTGTCAGTGCTCCTTTGCTATTTATAGGGTTTTCAATGGCTGATTGTTTATTGGGAGTGGACTTCCAGATCCTTATCCCAAGTTAGCCAGTACAAGGGATTAATAAAGAGAATTATCCACATTTCTGCCTTGTTTCTCCTCCAAGTAATATGGAAGTTTGAAAATAATCCCATGGCAGAATCACAGGAATGAGGTAACCATTTTATTAGATATAATCATTAATAGTTTGAATGTTATTAGCATTATCTATGAGATATTTCTCTGTTTTTTCCTTTCCAGAGGAAAGGCCACTGTAATTACATAGGAAATGAAATTTTGTCTAGTTTAAAGACTTCTAAAGAAAATTCCATACATAACTATGAAAAATGGTTTGTATCCACTTAATCATTACCAGTATTGAGTTCATAGCACTTTATTCTTGACAGCTACTCATTTCCTGTCTCCCCGACATGGCCTGCATTAACTCTCTCGTCATAGATGGATATATATCTCACTGCTTTGGGTGCTGCAAATATAACATTTTGCCACTAGTATTTATTTCCATGCTCTTTCTTTCTATTAATCTCATTTTATCATTGATGAAAGTTTGGTGGGTAAATTTCCTGGGAAGGACTTTCATCTGTCATCCCTGTACTGCATAAACTGCTCCTTCTCTGGCTGTCCCAGGGCATTCTCAGTGCAGCCCATGTTCAGACACTGTCCTTCCCTGTTCATCATGTTGTCCTGATGCCTGGAATGTCATCAAAGGACCAACCACAAGCATTAATTCTTAATGAACCCCTTTCTAAATCCTGGGGACCTGTGAAGGAAAGGTCAGGAGATAGGACCTGCTTTGCCTTTACTTTCCCCTTCTCCTTTTTCTTTCTTTTTATTTTATGCCCATTTCCCAATATCTGAGGACTTTAAATAGAAAAAAAGATAGGTAGGCTATGAAAGATTGAAAATGAGGGAGACAAGAATTAATGTGAGCTTCACTATGAGAGAGCTTTGATTCTGCAAGTGTGGCCTTCCATGTGTGGTGAACATATGACAAGATAGGATGCTAGGTCATGTTAGGGGCACAAAGATGAGTGTAACTGGGTTTTCGTAAGGAACTTACCATTTAGTATATGATATAAAGAACTTATGAAAATCACTGAACTCAGTGTTAGAAATAGTAAGTTGTGTGTAAGAGAGGTGAAGCAAGGTGCTGTTGGAGCTCAGCAGAAGAGTGAATACCTCCAGGAAAGCCAGCAGACAGAACAACATGGGGGCTATGCAGCCTTTGAGGTAGAATTTGGACCTAGAAAGAGTCATAGGGAAAATGTCCTGGAGAAGGAATGGCAGGTATAAAGGCCCTATGAAGGGGAATGTGCTTAGGGAAAGCTGCAAGTTTTCATTTGGCTCGTATGTACATGGATGAAGGAAAGTGTAGGAAAGGGAAGCATAATGTTAGAAAATGAGATTGGAGCCTGCTCATGGTGATCATGGTTGCCCTCTTAATAAGCATTGAAAAGCTCTTGGTTTGATTTTGTTTTTTTAAATGAAAAAGGGACCCAGTTAGAATTGGTATTTAGGAAGGTTAGGATGGCAGCAGCATGCAATGGAGACTAGGTAGGATATCTATTTGGAAGTCAGGGACAAAGGTCTAAAAAAAGAGATGAACAGGGTCATGGGGGTGGAAATAGAGGAACAATGAGCAAAGGAAAATAAAGTATTGTTTGGTTTGTTAGAGATTGGGAAGGAGAGTGGAAAGTGACCTGTGTATTGTCAGGTGACTAAGGGTAAGAATAAACCTCCTTTGTAATTTATTCCAGCTTTACTTGCTGAGGGTCAGATATCCTTTATATATAACCAAGCTTCATTTACGTGTTCTTTTTTTGAGTAGTTACTCTATCCTAGGCTGAGAGAGAATGAACCTTCCCTCGGACTTTCTCTCTAAGAACTTGAGCTCCTGATTTTACACCTGTATGTTCAAAACTGTTTTTCTGGAGTAGGAGTGGAGCTCTGTGATAGAGCACTAGCACAGGCTGCACAAAGCTCTGGGTTCCATCCCCAGCACTGTGGGGGCATTAGTTAGCCTGAAGGTTGCATGATAGAGAAACCAACTGAAGGAAATTTACATGGGAGAGAGATTTATTGGAAGCTATGGTAGAGGATTTTGGTCCATAGAGATGGAAGCCATGGTAAGAGGATAGGCATGGCAGGCCCTGTGGCAGAGAACCTTACATCTTGACAATCAGGAAACAGAAAGCAGAGAAATAAAGGTCTTGGTAAAAAGCTCCAAAGGCCAGTCTCCAGTGATCACTTCCACAGAACTGAGTCTCACCTCCCAAAGTTCCATAACCTCTCAAAACAGAACCACCACCTGGGATCCAAGCAGTAAAACACAGAACCATTGGGGAAAAAAGTAGATTTAAACCACAACAAATGGAAAAAATTATTTTTTGACATCCATACACATATCATATGGTCACTGTTCTTATAAACATTAACCTTCTGCATGTGTGTTTGTGTGTGTATGTGTATGTATATGTTATTGTTGTTGACAGGTGCCATCAAGTCAGGTCCAATTCATAGTGATCTATGTACAACAGAATGAAACACTTCTCAATTCTGTGCCAGGCACATGATCTTATTTATGTTTAAGCCCATTGTTGTAGACACTGTGTCAATCCATCTAGTTGAAGGTATTCCTACCTACATTGACCCAACATTCTCCCAAACATAATGTCTTTCTCTAGTGACTGGTCTCTCCTAACTACATTTCCAAAGTATGTAAGATGCAGCCTAGCCATCCCTTACTTCAAAAGAGCCCTCTGGTTGCAATTCTTCTAGGACAGATCAGTTGGTTTTTTTGACAGTCCATGGTATATTCAATATTCTTCTCCAGCACCATAATTCAAAAGCAACAGTTCTTCTCCTGTCTCCCTTATTCAATGTCCAGCTTTCACAACCATATGTGATTGAAAATGCTATGGCATGAGTCAGGTGCACCGTCATCTTCAATGTGACATCTTTACTTTTCAGACTTTAAAGAAGTCTTTTGCAATAGTTTTTCCTAATACAATGCGTCTTTTGATTTCTTGACTGCTGCTTCTACAGGTGTTGATTATAGAGCCAAGTAAAGCAAAATCTAGGACAACCTCAATCTTTTCTCCATTTATCATGAAGTTGCTTACTGACCCAATTGTAAGAATTTTTGTTTTATTGATGCAATCCATACTGAAGGCTATGTTCTTTAATCTTCATCAGTAAATGTTTCAAATCCTTTTCTCTTTCAGCAAGCAGAGTTTTGTCATCTGTATAACAAAGGTTGTTAATGAGTCTTCCTCCAATCATGATGCTGCATTCTTCTTCATAAAGCCCAGCTTCTCAGAGTGTTTGCTCAGCATAGAGATTGAAAAAGTATGGTGAAAGGATACAGCCCTGATGCACACCTTCTTGACTTTAAACTAGGTGGTTTTTCTGTATTCTGTTTGAACAACTGGGACTTGGTCGAACTATAAGTTCCTCATGAGTATAATGAAGTGCTCTGGTATTCCCATTCTTTGCAGTATTATCCATAATTTCTTATGATCCACACAGTCAAATTACCTTGTACAGTTGATAAAACATAGGCAGACACCTTTCTGATGTTCTTTGCATTGGGCTAATAACCATCTGACATCAACAATGATGTCCCTGGTTCCACACCCTCTTCTGAATCCAGCTTGATTTTCTGGCAGTTCTCTGTCTATATACTGCTGCAGTAGCTTTTGGATGATCTTTAGCAAAATTTTGCTTGCATGTGATAGTAATGAAATTGTTCGATAGTTTCCACAACATTTGGTTGGATCCCCTTTCTTAGAACTAGGTACAAATATGGATCTCTTCCAGTCAGTTGGCCATGTAGTTTTCCAAATCTCTTGACATAAGTGAGCACCTGCAGTGATGCATCTGTTGAAATGTCTTAATTGGTGTTCCATCAATTTCGGGAGCCTTGTGTTTCACAAATTCCTTCAATCTAGCTTCTACTTCCTCCTTCAGTACCATTGATTCCTGATCATATGCAATCTCTTGAAATGGCTGGTCATCCACCAATTCTTTTTGGTGTAATGGCTCTGTGTATTCCTTCTATCTTCTTTTGATGTTTCCTGTGTCATCTAATATTTTCCTTGTAGGATCCCTCATTATTGTCACTTGAGGGTTGAACTGTTTCTTCCATTCCTTAAGCTTGAGAAAAACAGAACATGGTTTTCCCTTTTGGTTTTCTATATCCAGCTCTTCACACATGTCAATATAATATTTGATTTTGTCTTCTTGAGATGCCCTTTGAAATCTTCTGTTTAGTTCCTGAACTTTATCTTATCTTCCTTTTGCTTTAGCTCCTCAAGGTTCAAGAGCAAATTTCACAGTCTCTTTTGACATGTAATTTGATCTTTTCTTTTTTTCCTGCCTTTTTAGTAACATTTTTTCTTTCCTCATGAATTACGTCTTTGATGTCATGCTACAGCTTGTCTGGTCTTCTATCATTAGTGTCTAACACATTAAGACTGTTCTTCAGATGGTCTCTGAATTCAAGTGGGATATACTCAAGGTCATACCTTTGCTCTCATACACTATTTCTAATTTTCTTCAGTTTCAATTTGAACCTGCATATGAGCAATTGAAGGTCTGAGCCACAATCAGCACCTGGTCTTATTCTGACATTTGATATTGAGCTTTTCCACCATCTCTTTCCATAAATATAGTCAGTTTTGTTCCTCTATGTTCTATCTAGTGAATTCCATTTGTATAGTCACCCTTTATATTGATGAAAACATGTATTTGCAATGAAAGGATCATTGGTCTGACAAAATTCTATCATGCAATCTCCAGCATTGTTTCTGTAACCAAGGCCATATTTTCCAACTACTGAGCCTTCTTTTTTTTCCAACTTTTGCATTCCAGTCTCCAGTAATTATCAGTACATACTGATTCCATGTTCGATCTATTTCAGATTGCAGGAAATGGTAAAAATCTTTCCTATCTTCATTTGTCGCCTTAGTGGTAGATGTGTAAATTTGAATAATGGTCATATTAACTGGCCTTCCTTGTAGGCATATGGATATTATTCTATCACTGACAGCATTATATTTCAGGACATATCTTGAGGTGTCATTTTTGATTATGAATGCAACCCCATTTCTCTTTAATATGTCATTCCCAGTGTAGTAGACTATATGACTGTTGTGTTTGTTAGGTGCCATCAAGTCTGACTCACAGTGACCCTGTGTACAACAGAAAGAAACACTCCCAAACACTGTGCCATGTCCAGGACTATTGTCAATGCTTCTCTGCTATTCATAGGATTTCAATACCAGATTATTTTGGGAGTGGATTGCCAGGTCCTTCTCCCTAGCCTGCAGTACCTGATATTCCCAGGCAGTCTCCTATCCAAGGACTAACCAGGCCGACCCTGCTTAGCTTGAGACCATACAATTATCTGATTCAAAATGTCCCATACCAGTCCATTTTAGCTCACTGTTGAATAGAATGTTGATGTATATATGCTTCACTTCCCTTTTGATGATTTCTAATTTTCCTAGATTCATACTACATACATTCCAGGTTCTAATTATTAATGGATGTTTACAGTTGTTCCTCCTCATTCTGAGTGGTGCAACATCAGGAAATGGAGGTCCCTGGGGCTTTACTCTATTTCTGTCATTAAGGTGGACTCTACTTTGAGGAGGCAACTCTTCCCCAGTTATTTTTGAGTGCCTTCCAACCTGGGGGGCTCATTTTCTAGCACTGAATCTAATAGTGTTTATCTGCTATTCATAAGGTTTTTGAAGGATAGTTGTTTCAGGAGTGGACTGTTGAGTCCTCCTCCCTAGTCTATTTTAGTCTGGAAGCTCAACTGAAACCTTTCCACCATGTATGACTCTGCTGGTATCTATAATAGCATAGCTGAAAGCATAGTTTTCAGCATCACAGCAACATGCAAGCCACTAAAGTACAGCAAACTGCCAGACGTGGTGTGTGTGTGTGTGTGTGTGTGTGTGTGTGTGTGTGTGTGTGTGCTTTTTGTTTGTCTTTTGTGATACGTGGGGGTTGAACCCTAGACCTTACATATACTTGCAAGTGCTATACCAGTGAGCTGTACCCCTAGTCCATTTTTTATTATTTTATTTTGAGACAGAGTCCCCCTAAGTTACACAGGCTGCCTCTGGCTTAGAACTTGTGATCCTCCTGCTTCTGCCTTCTGAGTAAGTCCCTGGGGTTACAGTCATGAGGCACTACACCCATCTGTGCCTCCTCTATATTTTAGGCATTTGCTCAGTAAGGACTTGTCAAGTGGCTGCTCAGTTAAAGACAACAAGTCAATCACTAGGAGTCCAAGGTGGTAAAAGACCATCCTTACTCTTGGCAAACTGCAGGAGACTGCGCCAGGAAACCTGCCATCCTCTCCTTGCTGAGATCCGTGGCCCAAATTCTTTTCTCCTCTGTCACAGCCCTGCTCTCCTACCCTGTCAATTGCTCCTGCATCTTGTCTTTGATCCCTTTTCAAGGTCTCTCTTGATCGGCACATTGCACTCTGGAAGGATTACGTGCATCCCATTCCTCATACTGACTCTATTATACCGTCTTTCTTTTCTGCACTTTGCCAAGGAAAGTTCTCAGATATTCATCTTATTATTTCAGGATTTTTAAAAATTTTTTCATTGCATTGTTCTGTGATTTTATTTTTTATTCTTGTGGTTAGTCTGTCTTCTTTACAATTGATCAAGTTAATTTTAAATTTGGGTCTTGTCTTCACTGTTAGCCATTATCACCCCAGCTTTGTCTTTCATACTGAGGCCACTGTGGTGCCATAAAACCAGAGTGGGCATCACAGTGATACTATCAGATGCACAGTGTGGCTCATGACTTCCCTTCTTGGCAAGTTAGGACAAATTGTTGATCCTGTTTCTTCTGTTATCAGCTTCCTCACTTATAAAGTGGTAGTAACTATACCTTATGGTACATTAGATAAAAATTCTGTAAGCTTCTTGGTATATAGTAGGTCTTGAAATAGGTTAGCCCTCTTTCTTCCTAAGTTAGTAGCTCTTGGACAATTGATCCAAATACTTTAAATTCCTTTATAATGAAGAGTAACATCAAATTACTAGATGGCATACCTAACCATAAACTAGTTTGATTCCACCAGGTTTTCCTCTTAATTATATGAAAGGATCTTTCCAAATATAACAATGATGGAAATTGGCTAATTAACAAAGAGAGATAATATATGAGGAGGTATTTTTACCCTAGTCACTTTGTAACAGTCACTTAGGAGCAAGTCTTCCTGAATTGGATTTTTCTTCATATTGTACAGGGAGTCACCTAGCATGTAGAAACAGATTCTTGGGTTCTAACCTACACCTTTGATCAGGAATCCATGGGCAATCCAGCTATGTGAATGTTTCATAAGCTCTCCAAGTGATTCTGCAGCTCTCAATAATTGAAGACTGTTCTAGAATAAATTAAACAGAATGCCACAATTAATATAAAACACTTATATATTAAAACACTTCATTGAGGAAAAATTGTGTGTTTTCTAAATGAAAGTCTGAGGATGGCATGGCCCCTGCTCTCTCCTAAGCCCCCAGTAATCCTCATTACATTTCCAAGGACCATGCATGGGTATTTTTAGACCATATGAAAGACACCTCCCATGTCTACATGCAATTTGCCAGACTCCTTGCACATTTTTTTGAGCCTCAGAAATATACTTTTGGCAAAAATGTAGAATTTATTAAATATACTTTACTTTTTGATAAGAGAATGAATGACCCTCTGAAGGGATTTGCACATAGTACTTTGTGCAGGAAGCTGTGCTATCCTTTCTTCCACAGAAATAAGTTTTAAGAGCTAAACCTAGGCTAGACTGTGACCTAAAGCATAAAGTCTGCAATAAAATCTGAGGGGCAATAGATTACAATTTTAATGCTTCCAAGGTTTACTTTCAAATAGATTGTTAGAAATTTCCACTCTTAACTAAGTCATCCTTAAAAATCCTCAGTATCAGAAGCAACCACTCATCCCCTTTGTTGATTATTCACTCTACATGAAAGGTGCACATAGTTCATAATGTAGTGTTGACACATTGTTTCCTCATTTTATTACTTGATCATGATTTGAGAAATTCAAATAGAAAAAAGAAAGTGTTTCATTCCAATAGTAATAGCACTAATAATTCCCTTAAAACTTTTTGTGTCCAGATAGGAAATAATAAGCCTCTGACAGATCATCTTATCCACAGGGTATCAGCCACATCAATAAATAAGAGCAATGACTATCATGAAATTAGAACAAAAACAAAAAAGTAGATTAATTTTTAGAGAAGATGCACACACATACACATACACATACATGTCGACCATCTAGTATCTTTTTCATGGGAAACATTTCTGATTATTACATTTAAGTTGTACATGCTCTGTAGAAATGAAGGACAAAGGAAGACATAAATTCAAAAACAAAATCAGGTAACAAATAATACAGAAAGTGTGAATGTGGATCATTCCAGGAGTAGTAATTAACTTTGCATGCCCAGGAAGGAAAACAATGATGATCGTATATAATGTTAAGGTACTACTGAAAAAAATTAAAACTTGTACTGCATGGAATTTTAATTCTCCAGGAATTAAATTTAATTAGAATTTATTTTTGGTAGTGGTACTTGGGGGCTGAACTCCAGGCATCCCATATATTTGCAAGTACTAAACCCCCAGCCCATTATTTATTTATTTTTCTATGCTGAGTCAGAGTCTCACTAAGTTACCCAGGCTGCCTCTCGCCTCAAACTTGTGATCCTTTTGTCTTAGCCACCTGAGTCACTGTGCCACCATACCCAGCTAAATGAACTGTCTTACAATAATCTTTAAAACCAGAATGTTGCTATTTTTAAGGAAAAGAATAGACCTCTACAAATAGAAGAAAATCTAAGAAATTATTTAAAAATTATCAATTGTATAAAATTCATAAAAACACTAATACAAAGTGGCAGTCCTGCTCACTTAAAATTTTAGAATGCCCTTTTGGACCAGTATTCTTTGAAACATACCTGGAGAAGCAATATTCTTATCTATTTTTGCAGCTGCTGTTTCCTTCTCTGCTTTTACTTCCCTGTGTGTATCCTGAGGTTTCTGAGCCTCCTCTGTTTCTCTCTTCCTGGGTTCCTGTTGCTCCTGGCCCCACCCAAGCGCCCTCTCTCTTCCTCCCTCACATGCCAGCTGTGCTGCTGTGAGATTTGTTTGCCACTGAACCCTGGTGCATGTCAGGAGAGGGGTGTAGTTTGTTGCCTGAGTTCACTTCAAACATCAACCCTGCACATAGTTATCCCCCAAGAGATGGCTGGGATGTGGACCCATTAACAGTCTGCAGAACAGCACCCCTTTCACCCTATACCTGAACCATGTGACCCAGGCACCCCGAGGTGTCACCAGGTGTGCTGTGTGAGTCCCTTTTGTCTTTTCAGACATTAGGGGTTCCTTAACATGGCAGGGCCCATTGCTTTCCCATTGCTCCCTGAGTGTCCTTCCTTCACCTTCTTCAGGAAAGCTGTGGATTCCTGCACAGTTCTTTGCCCCAAGACACAGCTCCATCATCCTCTCTGGTTCTTTGGTTATTATTTGGTTATTTGGTTCTGCCTGTCACAGCATAAAGCCTCAGTCCTACGCCTGGGCCTGCCCTGCTCTCAGCCCGGTCCTGGGCTCCAAGAAGCATGGCTAGCCTCTGATCCCAAGCATATCTCTGTCCTGCTGATGCTCTGTCCTTCCCACCTGCTATGGAAATCCTCCCAGCCCACCCACTCTTACAGCCTCTGACACAGAGCCTCTCGGGACCTGTCTCTTGCCCTTCCCTGTGGGTTCTGTAGCTCACCTCAGGCTTCTCCCTCCTCTCTGACCCCCGTGCAGAGCTCAGCTATGGTACCTGGAGCAGAAGAGAGATTTAGGACGTGCTTGTTTGAAGGCTGGGGGGCTCTGCACGCATCTGGCCCTATGGCTGTTCTATGTAGGAGGTGATGTATAGGTTTCCCAAGGATGCCTCTGTACCACTGACACCACGCTGGTCACTCCCTTCCCTTCCCGGAATGTAACTCCCAGTGCACGTCACACTCTACTTCTTGCTCCTCCTCCTCCCTTTCTTCTGCCTGGTTATGAGGAGTCAAGAAAGGTCTTAGAGCTTCATGTGCCCCTTGATAAGACACAGCTCCTGTCCCCAGCTCTCACCTTCCTCTCCCTCTTGGGTTTGAGGGCACCAGGATGGAGTTAATCGTGCCTTTTTTTCTCAAGAGCCAGCAGTGCAACTCCCCCATTCCCCACCCATCCACCCTGTACACCTTCTCCCCAATCCCATGTCCTCTGTCCTTAAAGTTAGCACCAGCCTCCAGCCCTGTGCACTGCTGCTCCCCATTCCCGCCCACTCTTTCCGCCTTCTCCTCCCTCCTCAGACTGCCCACAGGTCTTCACCACCCCCATCTCCCCTGACCCTCTTGCTGCTTGTTTTACTGGGACAGTAAAGCCATTCTATGCAACATGCCAGGGTTCTTTTCCGCTGCACCCAACCACTGCACCAACTCACCAGCAAGCCCATGTGCCAGAGGCCACCCTCCAGCTGTTCCTCTATGTGCCCTGGACACTGCTGTGTCTCTCTGCCTGCACATGGGGGCCCAGCCTCCTGTCTCTTCTAGGACAACACTCTTGTGGGCACCTCCTTCCTCCCCTACATCGTCAGCTTTCCCTGTGTGTTGGATCATTAGCATTTGCATTCAAAGATGCTGTAATTTCTTCCATCCTTTCAAAAAGGAACATCTCTTGACCCCCACATTCCTCTCTGCTGTGCAGGCCTGCTTCCTCTTTGCTGACCTTGGCCTCCTCCTGCCCGCTGATGTCCCTCCTCCCTCAGCTGTCTGGCCCTGCTCGTGACCTTCCCTCTCTCTGAGTGCTCACTTCCTGAGTGCCTGCCTGCAGCCTCATGGCTTCACATACCATCTTTCTGATGACAGCTCCAAAGTTTATGTCCCAAACTCAGGTCTCTCCCTTGTGTTTCCAGCCATCTACTTGGTATTTGCGTTTGCTGTCATTATCTCAAGCCTGATGCTCCAAAACCAAGCTTCTGGTTTCCCTGTCCCACTCTACGCCTGCCGCTTCCTCCCTCCTCTCTATGTTTAGGTCCATGGCAGCTTCATCCCTCTGGCAACTCCTGCCATGGCTCTGGATGTTTGTACTGACACAATTCCCATCCTGTTCATCGGCAAACACCAGTAGCAACTCCATCAAAACACCTCCCGCTGGCCCATGTTTCACCACTTCCGCTGCTGCCATCCTGTTCTCCCCATCATAGACACATTCTTGGACTATTGCAATAGCCTTAAAACTGATCTGCCTGTCTCTACCATGTGCCCCTCCTGTCTGCTGCGCTCCCTGCTGCCAGGATGATGCTATTAAATGTCAGCTAGAATGTATCCCTCCTCTGCTCAGAATCCTCCCATAGCTCTCAGGATCAACACAATCCTTCCTGCCTTCCACAAGGGTGACCTCCAGTGCCACACACCATCCCTTTCCTAGCTCAATCTGTTCTGTTCCCACCCAGTATTTTGGCCTCATCTTGTACCTCTTAACTGTTTCTGCCCGCTGCCTAGCAGCTTCTCCCTGGATGGCTCAGCAGCCACCCACCTTCACCCTCCATACCTTGCTCTGCTTGATGCTCTCTGCAGCCAAGCCAGTTCCCAGCACCAAGCTGCCCACAAGCCACCTGCGGCATTTGTTTGCCTGTGCTTCTGTCTCCCCCACAAGAACAGAACTTCCAGGGGGACCCAGGGCTTTTGTTCTGTCTGTCTGCTCACTGTTCTGTTCCTAAAACAGTGCATGACACAGGTTGTCAGGAAATGCTTGGGTAAGTGAAGCTTACTCATGTTTGCTTCCATGTTCAAGGTCAGCCTGGCATGACTCACCGTTGTGCAGAGGTTCCCCTTGGCACCGTTAACACCAGGCAGTGCCCTCAGCGCTTCCCAACCTGGCCTCTCCCCTGTCTCTAAGAAGGAGTCTGGTCTCTCAAAAAGAGTCCACTCCACGTGCTGTAGGCAGTGTGGTCAGTAGCTTGAGGAATCAGTGGCAGCTGCCACACCTTTTGGGCTTGTGCCCTTGGTCTTCTGGGAACATCTGTGCCGTCAGTTCAGTAGTCAAAATTGGGCCCAGACCTCAAGCCAGTGGCTGAGCACATCATGTTTCTCAGCCCAGCTTGCTGCTGCTATTTAATTTAGCATGGAGCAGTGGGCCCAACGGGCTGTTTTCTGCTAAGTTGACAACCAACCAACTACTGCACTGGATAACTCTTCTCTTTCATAGTTCATTTTTCTTCATGATGTTGTTGGGTACCATCAAGTTGGATCTGACTCATAGTGTCCCTACATTCAACAGAGTGAAACATTCCCCAACACTGTGCCATGCACACATTTTATGTTTGAGCCCATCATGTGGTCACTGTTTCTTCTCATTTTGAGTCATGCCACATCAGCAAAAGGAGGCCCCAGGGACTTTACTACATTCCTGTCATTAAGGTTTGAAGAGACCACTCTTCATCAGTCATTTTTGAATGCCTTCCAGCCTGGTGGGGCTCATTTTCCAGCCCTATATTTGACAGTGCTTCTCTGCTATTTGTAGGGTTTTCAATGGCTAATTGTTTCAGGAGTGAGCTACTTGGTCCTTCTCCCTAGTCTATCTTAGTCTGGAAACTCAGCTGAGACCTGTCCACCATAGGTGGCCCTGCTGGTATCTGAAATACCAGTGTCATAGCTTTCAAGCATCACAGCAACACACAAGCCCCCACAGAATGACAAGGTGACAGACACGTGGATTTTTATTTTCTTCATGCTAGATATTGTATCCAAAACCTTAAATCATGCCGTTTGTCTGGAATGCCACCTTTTTTATTTTCTTGGTCATTAAGAACTGGAGCTTACAGTAGAGGCAGTAGGTTATACATCTGTGAGGGTCAGGTTCCCTGATTACAGCAGCCACATCCCCAGACCCTCTGTACATTTAGCATCTTCTTTGTTTCAGTGAATATGGTCAAGCCTAGCCAGTGCTAACTGTTAGACGCACACATTGAGGTTTATTTGCTTTAAAAGAAGCAAAGTGTGCAGTAATCTCTAAATAGAATGCCACAAGGAAAGAAAAATTTGTCTTTCTATGAGGAATTAAAATTTAAGCCAAAAAAATGAATAAAAGTTTATGCCATTAGAAACTTAGCAAGAACACAAGACAGAGGGAAAAATATGATCAAAAACAACTTGTTTACAAAGCAGCTTATAAATTATCCTGTTAAATTCATATATATGGGTAAGGAAAGAAAAAAATAACTTATTAGTTGCAACCAAATTCTATCTTAGATTATCCTCTGTCCAAGTCTGATTGACAGCTGCTAGTAACCATAGTTCCCTGCTTCCAAAGACCTGTGCGTGGGGAGGAGAGCCTCCTGGCTAAGGGGAGCCTCAAGATGCCCACTGCCGGAAGGATGAGAGAGCAGAGCATACACGGGAGAGGTAGGAGCTCCTGGATCCAGGGCAGGCCAGATCCAGGGACACCCATTCACCATGTTGTCTGAGGCTGGCACCTGTCTCAGCCCACGTTTGCAGTTTACATTTATGTCTGTGTCAGTGCTGCTCCAGAGAAGGCCTAAACCAAAGACGTGAATCTTCCAGAATGCTGGGCACTGGCAGCCCCTCCCTGCACACCCCAACTCCTCCCTACCTTTTTTTGAGTCACTGTCCGGTTTTGCATGATTTCTGTGTAATCACTTGCAACTCTGTCAGAGAGAGAGCATTTCAGTTCCTGGGCCTGCAATGGGAATGATTTCAATGTGAGTCCTGAAGAGTGACATCACGCTGATGCTGGCTGCATAACAAGGTGCTTGCCTGCTTCCCAAGGAGGACAAAGGCTGAGGGGCTACCATCCCTTTCTGCCCACAAAGCAGAAGACTCATTCACAGTTCTCCCAGAGCCTGGGTAAAACGCTGAATGAAAAGCAGCTAGTTGTTTGCTTTGCAGAAGCAAGCATGTAACTAGACACACTCTTTCCTCACTCAGTGTTTACAATGTATGAATTGTAGCATGTTATTTTTTATGTTTGGATTTTTTTAACCAAAGTTTTTCTAAATAGTTTGCCCCATCGTCGTACCTATGAACATAATTTAGTTATGGGGAAAAACAAAAAGCAAAACCCTTACATCATTTATTTAGAAAATGTTTTTGGAGAATAGAAATTTCTAACTAATAAGACAAATAGAATGACTTCCAGTATTTAAACATTTAAAACAATGAAACCCATTTTATTTTTTAAAAGTTGCGTTTTTAAATTGAATACAAAATCAAAATTGAAAACTGTTGATCCTTTGTCAGTTTCTGAATTTGAAATGTTATTTCTTTTTGCATGGATTGTTTTTGTAAAATTTTTTTCATCTTTTTATCACATATACACTAAGTTTTTCATAGCAATTTATTTAATGTAACAATTTTCTCCAAATTAACCCCTGTTTCTATGTTCCAGTATTTATCAGAGTAGTGTATTTCAGAAACAATTACCACAAAAATAATCATTAGTACTTCTAGCTAGATAACTAGTTTTAACTAGAAAAACAAAACAGCATGATATCTTCCTGACATTGTCAGAAATAAAAATGATCTGTAAAGGTTTATCCAGAAGGCCCTTGAGGTGTGCATCATGATGAGTGTCATTTGATTGGAGTGTGCGTCTGGAGTAGGAAAGCAGATGGACATGGCCTTGGATCTTCCGCCTCCTGTTTCTCCCCTAATCTTGGGCAGCTTCCTCAGGTCAGGCCAGAGCCCATTCAGGATGCAAGGTCTCTATACAAAGTCTTAAATCGATAGAAAGTGTGACTTACACGTTCCAGAGGAAACAAAGAAACATAAGAACAGTGAGAGCATGACACTCCCACTTCTCCTTGAAGACTCAGTGTAGAATTTTCCCAGTCTGCTGTGCACCAGGGCATCACCACAGTGATGCTTCCACTTTTCAAGTATCAAGGCACTCATCAGTGGGAAACCCAAAGGGACGGAGGGAAGAACTGGCCTAAACATTATCTCTTAATTACATTTTTGCCAACCAAAACACAGAAAACATTCAAATGTGAGAAATGTGGACATGAAATTCCTCTGTGTACGTAGTGAGGGTGGCACTGTGGCTCAGACACCAGACACCATCACATCCTGATTAGACAAGGAAAAGCCTTTAAAAAATGGATTCAGTTTAGTGAATTGAACATTATATTCCTAATATTTGTCATCTTGAACTCATTTAGCAGAGGGAATGTATATTTCTTCAGACGTGGGTTTGACATTCCATCACATTATACCGTAAGCAGGATAAACGGTGTGTTGGAAATGGGCAGGCAGGAGAGCCGAGCCATCACCGCCACCCGGAGGACCTGGTTATCTCATTTAAACAGATATGAAATGTGGGTGCCAGTGGTGTGATCACCAGCTGCTTCCCACTTTGTGAATAAATTGCTTAGAAGAAGGCTTTTGCCTACCAGATGTGACCTAGATTCAGATTTCCAAAGGCAGGGGAAAAACTGCATTGTGTTAAAAAAAAGAAGAAGAAGAAGAAAAAAAAAGAAAAAAAAAAAACAATTGCTGGTAAAATGCATGGTAAATGAGCTTATCTCACTTTTCCAGGTGTTTGGGCTAATATGTTATGGAATTATTGCTTCATTTATGAAAATTAATTGAGGAAAATGTTTCAGCAAATCAAATTTGGATAAAGGCTTAGGGATAGCTATTGTGTTGTTAGCAAGTTTTTATATGGCAGAAAGAACAGAAGCCAAGAGAGATAATAAAAATATTTAAAAACTGTATTTGAGAAGAGTCTCTTATAAAAGGGTCAGACGTGGGTGTGCTATGGTTTAGTAAAATATTGAAGAACAACGTGAACAATTACAGTCTTTTCAGTGCATATGAAAGCTGTTTAAAAAATCAAAGCTTGTCTGTCTGCTGGCTCTGATAAGTCTTATTACTCTGTTAAATGCAGCAATTTTTAAAAAAAGAAAGAAAAATAATGTCTTTATTCTCTCTCTTCCACTCTCTCTCCTTTTTTTTTTTTTTTTTAATTTCCTTTCCTCTTCAGGAGCTGCCACTCCAAAACCTGTCCCAGAACCCGAGAAACAAACAGACCATACTGTTAAAATTGCTGGAGTCATTGCTGGCATCTTGCTGTTCGTTATTATATTTCTTGGAGTTGTGTTGGTAATGAAGAAAAGGTGAGCTCCTGGCTGTTGCCAAAAATGTCATTATATCCATTACTTGCCAGGTCGCTTTGTGTGTGTGAAAATAATCAGTTACTGGATTGGCATTGATGACCAGGACACAGCTGTGACTCTGTGATTATTGACATTTTTCATCATGTGGCAGTTGAGGTAAGGGGACAAAAATTTAGAGTAAGTGGCTGGGGTTTTGTCTGAATATACAAACCACATCATGCCAAAATAATACAAGAATGATGTATCTTCCCACAGGGTCATACACAAAATGCTACATAATATTATGAGCCACTGAGACACCAGCAAATGTTCAGTACTTATTACCCACTTCTCTTGGGTTTGATGGGGATGTGAGAAAGAAGGCTTTTCCTTTCCATTAGGGTAAAGATAATGATAGTGATGATGACAGAATTTATTGAGCTCATGTTATATACAAGCACCATGCTAAGGTAGTGAATCCTCACGAGAAAACTATCTCAAAGATCAGCCCCAAAGAAAATTACCGGACATTCCTGTGTGTAAGGAGAAGGGAGAGAGCATACATAGTGCATGCTTGATGTTATAATATGGCTCTATCTAGCTAAGGAGTTGTTGGGATGAGAGAAATAGCTCTGCCTGTAACAAGGAATCCTTACCATCCATACTTGACAAATATGCAATATCTTCTTTTGTGAAAACGTACTTAGTAATAAAACCCTCATTTCATATAAAAATAACAACATTAGAATATGTTGGGTAAGATGGACATGGTGGCTCACTGCTGTAATTGCAGTACTTGTGAGGCTCAGGCAGGAGGATTGAGAGTTCCAGGCGAGTCTGGAATACATGGTGAGACTGTGTGTCAACAACAACAACAAAAATCTGTGTGTGTGTGTGTGTGTGTGTGTGTGTGTGTGTACGCACATGCGCGCCGAAGCGAGTGCTTGTGTTAAATAAAGTTTAATACATACACATACAATAAGAAATGGCAGGATAAATGTTCCCAAAAACAGGAAATACATGGATCTTATTGCTTTTCTCTGTAGTTGAAAAGCAATTACAGAGTGGGAATGAGGTCATGGATCGAGGAGACCAAGGAGGAAATGTTGGTAAAGTAAGGTCTTAACCATTGCACGTGTTCATGGAGGGAGATTGGACTGGGTCATGAAATCTGTTAATGGCCTTTAAGCAGTTCATGATATGATCTAATTTTTATGTTAGGATATTTAGTGCAGTGAGGAGGGACAGAGATTGAGTCAGGAAGGTCAGTGGAATGAAGAGAGGGGGTAACTTGAGAACTGTTTTAAGAGGTAATTTTTCATAGCCATCAGGAAGGAGAAGAAAGAGTGTAGAAATAAGCTAGTTCCTAGTTTGGGCAAGTTAGTGGAGAGAGCACCATATGCCAAAATGTGGAATAGAGGAGGAAGACAATATTGAGGTATTAAAAATGGAGCGATCTGCTCTGCACATTTTAAGTTCAGGATTTGATTAAGTGGAGAGGTCCACTGGCAGCGGGATATGCTGTTGTGGTCTAGGAATAATCATTTCCATAGTCCAAAAGTCTTCAGCATTTTTGGAGCTGAAGCCATGAGCTTGGATGAGGTCCCTTGAAGTTACTGTGGAGTGAGAAAGAGGAACGTCAAGAGTGGAGTTAAAACGTGGGTGGTTGCAGCGTGTTGTTGTTGTTGTTGTTAGGTGCC
>VMDO01010600.1:32336-71190 GCA_007922755.1 Pedetes capensis | reverse complement strand
ACACCTTTCTTTTAGGTACCCGAGCAGCGCCCTCTCTTTGTTGACTATGTCCTTACAAGAACCTAGGATACTCTGGGTGCTCCTGGCTTTCTGGGACATGGTGGGTTGGACTAAGTGTCTCAGGCATCCGGAGGAAAAGGATCGGCATGGGCTGGGCAGAGCCGATATGTGGAGGGTGGAAGCACTTGGTGGGTCCACCAAGAACAGACATGCCATGTGCAGGGTTGTCAGGGAGGAAAGAAAACATATGGAGAGGGAGAAGTCGGGGAGTGTGCACGCCCCAGCCATGTGCCCAGATTATAGAGGTTTGAGATGCAGGGCCCAGTGCCAGAGGGAGGAGCTGCCTTTGGCAGCCTTCCTGGGCCTGGCTCGGGCCTAGCAGTCGCTGGGGGAGATTAATTTGCCTTGGTCATTGGGGTAGGGAAGGCATGGGATGATCTGCGAGGAAGAGAGTCTTTTTCTTTTTTTCTTGCAGTCCTGGGGGTTGAACCCAGGGCCTGGTGCCTGCATGCTCTGCAAGTGCTGGACCACTGAGCTGCGCCCTCAGCCCATTTTTTTACTTTTAATTTGAGACAAGGTCTTGCTAAATTACGCAGACTGCCTCTGGTCTCGAACTTGTGATCCTCCTGCCTCCGCCTCCTGAGCTGCTGGGATTACAGGTGTATGCCATCGCACCTGGCTGAGGAGGACAGTCTTTGCAACCATCGCAGCATTCTGGGACAATGATAAATTGGGCACTAAAAAGAAAAGGAGGATGGATTTTATTTATTTTTTTGTGGTACTGGGGGTTGAACCCAGGGCCTGGAGCCTGCATGCTCTGCAAGTGCTGGACCACTGAGCTGCACCCCTAGCACATTCTTTTACTTTTTGAGACAGGGTCTTGCTAAGTTATGCAGACTGCCTCTGGTCTCGAACTTGCAATCCTCCTGCCTCCGCCTCCTGAGCTGCTGGGATTACAGGTGTACGCCACCGCGCCCGGCTCAGGAGGATGGATTTGATGGACATTGCAAAGTAAGATCAGCTAGGACTTGACACTTGATGGAGTGTGCAGAGGTAGGAAGAGCCAAGGAGCCCTCCGGAGTCGTGGGCCTGGCTCCATGGCAGAGCAGCAGCTGACACGGGGGCTGGTTTGGGGAGAAAGATGATGAAGTCACTTTTAAGCATCTGGGGTTTGGGCCAATGGCGGGGCGTCTAAGTGAAAACACTGGGCTGGTAACAGCAGAGCGGCCCCAGAGCGTATGACCTGCCCTAGTGTGGTGAGCCAGCTGTGGGGCTGCAGGGGCCAGCAGCCCCCGTGGGGGGAGAGGGGTTAGGCCTGAGGCTCCTGCAGAGGAGGGAGTGCAGGGAGATGGAGAGCTTGGGCCCTCAATAGGTGGAGAGGAGGGCGCCGGAGAGCTGAAGCACCTTGGGGGAAATGAGGGCAGAAGGGCAGAAGGGCAGAGGGCAGAGGGCAGGGGTCAAACCTTCCAGACATCCTCATTCAGCAGGGTGGGACGGCAGCAGAACCCAGGCACCCGCCCAGGCTGAGGCCACGGTGTGACCAGGAGAGCGCACCGGCCGGTACCTGAGAACAGGGCTGGGCGCTCAGCAGCGTCAGTTGTTTAGGGACCTTACAGACAATGTGGGCTGAGGCCACTGGAGTTGCCCTTGGGGATCCTGGAGGCTGCTATCTCAGAAGCCTGCTGTCAGGGAGCTGGGAAGAAGAGAGGAGGAGGAAGGAAGTACAAGGGGTGAGCAGGGCCACCCTTCAGGGCCTGTTGGCAACAAGAGGAATGAGCGCTCAGAGGGGAGGAAGAGGTGGCAAGTTTGTTTCCTTGTTTTCAAATAGGCGGCCGGGGCAGGGTGGTGCAGCCTGCAATCTCAGCACTTGGGAGGCTGAGGCAGGAGGACCGAAAGTTTGAGACCAGCCTGGACTATACAAAGAGATCCTGTCTCAAAAACCCAAGGGCTGGGGCTGTAGCTCCCAGTGGTGGAGCACCTGCCCTGCCCGCACGATGCCCTGGGTTCCATGCCTAGCCCAAGAATAACAACGATAACAAAAGAAGAAGAGCCGTCTTCAGTGCCCTCCACCTGTTTTACTCCTTCCGCTTTCTCCTCTTTCCTTCCTAGAACACGGCTTTGATGGTTGGAGCTGCAGCAGGTATTTTCAGGATGAGAGAACCGCAGAACATAACCAGAAGGAAGACTGTGCTACATTGACCCTGGATTGTCTATCTCTGCTTTTTTTTTTTTTTTTTTGCATGACAGAAAGAGTCCTATATTTTCTTTTTCTTTTCTTGTTTTCTTTTTCAATACTGGGGTGTTGAACTCAGGGCTTTGCACATGCAAACACCCCACCACTGAGTGGCAAGCACCTACCACTGAGAGGCACCCCCAACCCCTTTCTTATTTTTTATTTGAGACAGGATTTTGCTAAGTCATGCAGGCTGCCTATGACCTTGTACTCACTATCCTCCTGCCCCGGCCTGACATGTGGCTGAGTTTATAGGCATGCACCACCATGCCTAGCTAAGAGTACTATTTTTCTAAGTTGCTATCATTTGTTGATTTTGACTGTAGTCCTGTGGCATCTGATCCTGTCAGATCTCAGAAGCTAAGCAGGGTTGGGCCTGCTTAGTACTCGGATGGGAGACTGCCTGGGAACACCAGGTGCTGTAGGCTTGGGAGAAGGACCTGGCAACCTCTCCCAATCAGTCTGCCATTGAAAACCCTATGAATAGCAGAGAAACACTGACAATAGTGTTTTTCCTGTTGTACATAGGGTCACTATGAGTCGGATACTGACTCGACAGTACCTAACAACAACAAAGGGAACACAATTCCTATCTGATTTTGTTGGAGGTTGGAGGGTGTGTGTTTGTTTGTGTGTGTGTGAAAGACACACACAGAGAGAGAGAGAGAGAGAGAGAGAGAGAGAGAGAGAGAGAGGGTTAAGTTGCGAATTTCTCTAAAGTTGCTTACAAGTTGAAACACTGAAAATCATAGCTGTAGGAAATCAGGCTGGATATCTGTGATCAGAAAACCCACATTTCTGTCAGATATGTGTCCGTACAGCGCACATTCATTGAGTACAAGTTGGTCCTCCTTTCCCTATTCCTTCTTGACCCAGCCAATATCGCTCATAAAGACTGAGGTTTAGAGTTGATGTCATTAGCAGTTTTATTGAAGCAGGAACATTTCTTGATTGATTTCAGGTTTAAAGTCAGTTCTGTAAACATTGGTTAGAACATGAAAGGCACTTAAGCACACACCTCTCTGAAAACATAAGATGCTATGTATGAGGCATCCACCGTTGCCCACTCAGATTCAGGGCTTCGAATCCACTAGGAGTTTAAAACACTTGACTTTTTATTTTCATGTCAGAATGTTTGACTCCTGTTAAATACCAGCCTCCAACGCTCTGGGGAAAAGGTTAGCAAGGCTTCCACCATTTTTGTTTTGTTTGGTTTGGTTTGGATTTTTTTCTACAGATTAAAACCATCTCCATTCATGTGGAACCCCCAAACCATGTCTCCTTGGATATGCCTGGGCTCTTGGTTTAACTACAAAACTTAAAAGATCTAGGCCAATTAAGAGAGTTTTAAATTCATATCTTCATCATCAAAAATGTTTCTTTCCAAATTCCCCAAAAGAAAGAAAAATCTTTGCAGTAGCACATGATGTTCTTTTGCCTCCCAGCACATTCTGGATGCAATTCCTGGGATTTATGAGATTGAAACAAAGTCCAGTTGAATTCATTTATCTAGTTTTGTGGCAGCTGCAAACACAGTTGCTCCAGAAACAATCTGATTTTTCATCTCCCAATCATTTTTAATGGCTGGATTAATGTATTAAGGACTTATATTTGAAAATCCATCTTGGTGGCATTATCAGGACAATAGGGGATTTACTGATTTACAAAACTGTTTGTATCTTTGGATATTTATTTGAAAGAAAATAACACTTCAGCTCATTTAACATTTCAATGATAACTTCTTCTGAGGAGGGGAGAGGGGCTTAAGGAAACAACTGAGAGGCAGTTTTTTAATGAGGTAACATGGAGAACAGCATACAATGCCATACATTGTTGGTGTTGCTCTTAGGTGCCATTGAGGCAGGATCCGACTCATAGCGACCCTCTGTACAACAGGGGAAACACTATTGTCAGTGCTTCTCTGCTGTTCATAGGGTTTTCAATGGTAGATTGATTTTTGGAAGCAGGTTGCTGGTTTTGTCTCCCAAGCCTACAGCACCTGGCATTCCTAGGTGGTCTCCCATCCAAGTACTAACCAGGCCCAACCCTGCTTAGCTTCCAAGATCTGATGGGATTGGATGCCACAGGGCTACGGCTACAGGCCAATGCCATACATTCTTGTTGTTGTTGTTGCCGTCGAGTTGAGGCTGACTCATAGCGACCCTCATAGGGTTTTCAATGGCTGTTTCGGGATTGCCTTGGGAGTGGGCTGCCATGTCCTTTTCCCATTTTGCGGTGCTGGGAATTGAACTCGGGACCTCAGAGACTGCAGAGCAGTGCTCTATCAACTGAACTAAATTCCAGCCCAATGCCATACATAGACTTCCAAAATAGGTGGAGGGGACCAGAAGGAACAAGAATTAATTTGAAAGTCTCTCCCTCTTGGACACGAACGTGGTAGATTCTCACAACTCATGCACTGAGTAAGAAATGTAAGCCTGGATTTGGTTTAGGCTCAGCTTCAGAACAGCTGTAAGGCATTAATTAGAAAATATATTTAACAGCTATCCCTCCTTATTCTTTTCTTACCTGGTCAAGAACTACATGGGTTGAACAGTGCCTTGCTGTGGATGATGCGAGACAACGCCCTCTGGAAATGGTCCCTATGGTATCCATGGAAACCCCTGACACCTTCCAATGAACTCCCCGCCTGGAATCTGAGGTGGGGAAGCAGGTGCTTCCTGGCTCTGGCAGGCTCTGCTCCAGCATGTCCCCAGAGACACCACCACAAGCCCTGTGCCCAGCAAAACTTAATAGCCAGCTTTGTCAAGTTCATTTTCTCCGTTGGGTCAGAGAAGAAGGCGCAGGTCCAGGGCACGAAGGACTAAGGCCTAACCCACGAAGGTCTCAGTAGAACATGGCTCACAAAGTGGGGTTGCGCAAAGTTTTGAACCTATCAGCAATACTGGCCACAGCACAAAGACTGCGCAGCCTTGCGGGGGCGGGGGAGGGGCTGGGCGTTCTGAAGAGACCTCCCCATGGTACTGTGAACCAGTCTGTGGCACTTTGTTGGCACAGGGTGAGATGTGGCATTTTCTCCCAGGCTGAGAAATCATATTTGAAAGCTGGCGTGAGCGTTTTTCAAGTGGGCATAGCACAAAGGCTGGGCCGATTGCCCCTGGCTCAGTGTAACATGTCACGGTGCCCTGTCAGGACAGGCTGTCTGCCATCCTCAAGCACCTCCCACGTGAAGGACGGGGTGCTCAGGTTTAATTCAGCCAGAGGTCCCCAGAGCATTCCTGGGAGAATGAAAGCGGATGAATCTTTTACTCAACAGGAGTGTGAGAGTGTGTGTGTGTCTGAGTGTGTGTGTGTGTGTGTGTGTGTGTGTGTGTGTGTGTGTGTGTCTGATAATAGGCCAAGTCTTAATAGCACGGTAAAATACTTATCTCGTATTTTTCTAGTTAGCATGCACTCAATTGGTAGCTCCGTGGAAGCATTTAGAGATATCAAGGTCTACGTAGCCATGCTAGATGGATCCACTCAACACAACTATACCTGTCTATATGTCTATATACTTTATACCTATATCTGTTATACAAAATACATAGCTATAGGTATCAGTTAATGGGAAATGCAGAGTCCTCACCTCACGGGGAGACAAGTTACCCCCAAGATCAGCCCCCCTGCCCCACAGAAGGGAATGCTCCTGGGAGCACAATCGCTTATTCCCAAGCCACTGAGGAAAGGGCTGTGGACATCTTTGTGGTTCTGTTTATTTATTTATTTTTTCTTTTGGTACTGGGGGTTGAGCCCTGGGCCTCACACTTGCATGCTCTGCAAGTGCCATACCACTGAGCTGCACCCCCAGCCCATTTTTTTTTTTTTTTTACTTTTTGAGACAGGGTCTTGCTAAGTTACGCAGACTGCCTCTGGTCTTGAACTTGCGGCCCCCCTGCCTCCGCCTCCAGGTTGCTGAGATTACAGGCATGCGCCACCCTGTCAGGCTCTGGTTCTGGTTTTTAAGACGCTACTTGTTTTAGCAAATTGGCCTGTTCAAGTGAATCTCCCACTGGACCCTGAATAGCCTTGATCCGCTTCACCAAAATTCCCAATCCCTTGTTTGATAAATGATGCCAAGTATGTAGAGAGAAGGGTGTTGGTGTGGGGTAATTGATAATAAACATAGTTGCTCCTCTGTTTCCTTGGGGGTTTGCTTCCAGGGCACCCACAGAGACCACAATCCTTGGATGCTCAAGTTCCTTATGCAAAATGGCATTGTATTTGTATACAACCTACACACATCCTCCTGTGTACTTTAAATCATTTCTAGACACTTATAATACTTTGTGCAATGGAAGCGCTATGTAAATCGTGGTTATCCGTAACGTTTAGGGAAAAATGACAAGGAAAAAGTGCATACGTGTTCAGTAGAGACACAACATTTTTTCAAATATTCTCAATCCATGGCTGGATGAATCTGTGGATGTAGAACCGGATGACAGGCCCAACCGTAATAAGTAAATATTCCTTATACAGCTCTGGCTTATTGGATTTTTTCATAATGAGGTCGGAAGGTGGGCTGCTCATGGGAAATCTACATTAGAGCATGTCAGGAAGGGAAGAGCACTAAAGATTAGTCCTTGTCTCCCAGGCTCAGAAACTGGGGGTGGAGCGGGCCACACTTGACCCCAAAGTGAGGCTGAGCCACCCTTCCTTACCCATCACTGCAACATTCTCCTGGGGTCTCCGGGGAGTAGGTGGGAAGAGGTAGAGATGGCCCAGCAAGGGGTGGGAGGTCTTTGTGGGGCGGTTACTCTGTGCTCACAGGCAGAGCATGTGACCATGGGGCTGTGTAAGGAGGACCCTGTGTCACACTAAAGTAGGTACAACTCGTTAGGAGATCTAGGAAATAAAAAAAAATGGCTATGCATAACTTTTTCCACTTTCTGTACTTGTATGTTGTGTTGTTGTTAGGTGCCGCCGAGTCGGTATCCGACTCATAGCGACCCTCATAGGGTTTTCAATGGCTGACTGTTTCGGGATTGCCTTGGGAGTAGATTGCCAGGCCCTTCTCCCATTTTTGCTGTGCTGGGAATTGAACTCGGGACCTCAGAGACTGCAGCACAGCGCTCTACCAACTGAGCTAAATCCCAGCCCGTACTGGTATATAGTATGAAAAATAAAGATGGCTCAAAGATGCCACCAGGAAGAATTCTGCAAAGTGTTTCAGCACAATCATCTTATGACCTGAAGTGAACTGGTTTTATTCCGAGTAGAACTTAAAATTGTGCTTTTCCTTTTTTTTATGTGAAATGGGAACTCTTTCTAGGAGGGGGAGCCCTCTACAAACGCAAATCATTCAGGGCTCCTTGTATTAATTCGCAGTGTATCTTGCTTGCGTATGACTGTAAGGAGAAAGAATGGGAGTTGGAGCTTGAGTGGATTTGGCTGTTGGATTTGGCATTGGACAAAAGCCCGGAGAGACGTTGCTGAGGCGCCTGCAGCTGCTGCCTAAAAAGCCAGCTTCCTTCTAGATGACAAATGAAGTGACGAAGTGGTGAGCTTCTTAATTCTATTCTGATTAGTGTCCAGTTTAGACACTCATCAGTGTTCTCAGCCCCAGCTCGGAGCTGCTTTCTCCTCCTCATTTCTGATACTTTCGCCAGGACCTCAAGTTGTATTTCTGAGATTTGGTGACACAATAACACCACTGTGGAGCCAGGAAGCCAGCCAGCCAGGGTCCCTTCCCCCGAACAGCCCTCCATTCACCTCCTGCAGATTAACCACTGCACAGAAATACACGGACATAGAGCACATTCTACTAAGATTGTGTCAAAGAGAGATAATTAAGGGCCGGAGGAGTGGAAACCTTGCCTGTTAGCTAAGAAACCACCCAGCCACCACCCCACACGCCACAACCCAAAGATTTGGCTTTTGGTTGTTCTGGACCATTCCTTGCTAGGGATACTTTCAAAACACAGCTCTCTGCCGGCCATCTGGGTGGCCTCGCTTTCATGAAAGTTGTCAAGGATAACTGTATGCAGGTGCAATATAACAGAGGATGTCATTTTATTGGCTGTCCACAGGAAGGTCATCACACAGGAGGTGAGGGCTGCGGCGGGGCCGCTCAACACGACACCTCGCCTAAGTTCTGAACGGAAGGTTCAATAGGCCTGGAGCAGACAGACCCCAGCAGCCCTCCACAGCCAGTCAGCCCATTACCATGCCGAGTAAGCCACGTGGGACAGCACCGTCCATCAGGCTGGATCTGTCGCCTCGTCTTCGAACAAAACAGCACTTGAAAGTTTCACCAGATTAGAAAAAAGGAAGAAAAGTAGGAAGAAAGCAGCATTGCCTTTGGAATACCAACACCACTGTAACACGGACTGCAGCGTGGCATGCAAATCCACATTTGGTGGTTTTTTTCCTTTTAGGATTTTTGTTTTTTTAATTAACAAATGGAATGGCATGTCTATTTCAAATAGCACTAGCATAACATTAGGTGCAATTTCAGTCTGGCCACTAGAGTCTGAGGCCTGCGGGGCGTCTGGTTCAAGGGCAGCAGATCCCCAGGGGAGGCCCCTGGGGCAGCTCTTCATCCAGGCTCCTCCAACTTAGAGGCTCCTCACTGTACCCTGAGCTTCCTCCCTCCCCAAGCCCACCGTGCAGATTCCAGACGCTTGAAAACAGGTTCATTTTTTTCTGTCCAAGTACTCAGCTGTTGTTGTTGTTAGTTGTTAGGTGCCATTGAGTCGGTATCCGACTCAAAGCGACCCTCATAGGGTTTTCAATGGCTGACTGTTTCGGGATTGCCTTGGGAGTGGATTGCCAGGCTCTTCTCCCATTTTTGTGGTGCTGGGAATCGAACTCGGGACCTCAGAGACTGCAGCGCAGCACTCTCCCAGTACTCAGAGAGGTGAAGAAAATCCAAACAAAACCAGGCTCTGAGTACGTGGGGCATCTGTCATCCGCCAGGGCTCTGCGTGCCTGCCCAGTGGTCTCTGCACCCCTTCCCCGGGGCGGTGGTCTCCATGCCGCAGGTTGCCCTCCTCGGCCTGCGGCTTGGCCACGCGGGTCACACGGAGCTGAGCTTCACGAGGCCGCGCACCGAGTCCTCGTGCAGAGAGTCCTGGCTGGCCAGGCCCAGCACGTGCACGGTGCGGCTGTGCGCCAGGGGGCTGCCCGCGCCCAGCAGCCGTGGCGGCGGGGGCGAGGGCGCCTCATCCGGGGTCAGGAACTGGTGGCCCCCGGGCTCGGCCTGCAGTGGCAGAATGTCCGCGAGTGCCGCTTCGGCCAGGTTGGGCATGGAGGAGGGTGGCGTGGGCGGGCCCAGCGTGAGGCTGGTGCACGGCGTGCTCAGGCTTGCCTTGCCCGGCACGTGCAGTTCGTCGCTGGTGAGGCTGGGCTCGCTCTGCAGCAGGGGCGTGGCCGCGGCCTGCAGAACGAATTTGGTGCTCTGAATGCACTGGTCTTGGTCGCACTGGACAGCAGCGGGAGCCAGAGAAGAGGAGGTGGACAGGAGGCGGGGAAAGGATGGGGTAGGAGAGGGGAGGGGTGCGAGAAGAGAGAAATCATTAGTGGCATCTCACACAGACAAGGCAGAGAGTGCATGAAGCCACCCAGGGGGCCTGGAGGAACTCCAGCACCCGGTCAGTGCCATCCCCTGGCCTCGGAGTCAATGGCTCCAACGAACAGGCTCCCGCAGGGGCCCACTGGACCTTCAGCGAGTCACATCGGCCACAGTTATGGTGCCTGTGGCCTTTGTCCCCTACTTAAAAGGATGTAATTTACAAACAATCCCAGAAACAGAGTCACTGGCTTTTGCCAGCCACAGGGGTCGGAAGTGGCTGCTGCTTGTATGGTGACCATTTTCTGCAGATTACTCCAAAAATACACCTGTGTCCACAACAGCATTATTCATAAGGAAATACCAGGTGGAAGCAACGAAAGTGTCCACTGATGGATGGATGCAGGAACAAAAGGTGGTCTGTCCAGGAGATGGAATATTACTGTGCCTTAAAAAAGAAAGAAAGTTTCGAGTGCAGTGGCACACCCCTGTAATCTCAGCGGCTCTGGAGGTGGAGGCGGGAAGATCGTGAATTCGAGGCCAGAGGCAGCCTGGGTAACTTGGTGAGACCCTGACTTGAAAATAAATAATGGGCTGGGGGTGCAGCACTGGGGTAGAGCACTTCCAAAAGCATGTGTGAGGCCCTGAGTTCGACCCCCAAGTATGGAAAAGAAAGAGAGAAAGAAAAAGAAAGAAAGAAAAGAAAAGTTCTGAGGACATCAAGCTAAGTGAAATAAGCCAGTTACAAATGGACAAATGCTGTATGAGTCCCCTGACATGAGGTGCCTAGAGCAGGTGGAATCATGGAAAGAAGGCACAATGGTGGTGGCCAGAGGGGCCAGGGGGATGGGGGGGCATGTTTAATAGGGAAGAGGTGCAGTGTGGGAAGATGAAAACATTCTGGAGATTCAAGCGGTGATGGCGCAGAACATGGTGGTGACTGAATAGCACTGAAATATACACTTAAAAATGGTTAAAATGGTAAATTTTATGTCGTATCTATTTGACAAAAAGAAGAAAAAAGGAAAGGAAGAAAGAAAAAGAAAAATACAGGGGTCACAGAAACCCCTGGGTGTTGGATCAGCCTGTTCTGCAAAAGTCTAGAATTCCTGCTGCTGAAGTTTCCTTAGCTTCAAGAACCATTTGTCAGGCTTACGTGGTTTCATAACGCCGACATTTGAAAAGGTGTTTCTCTTTTCTCCAAGCGCTCTGAAGTCCTGTCACGTGGCAAAGAAAGCAGCGTAAACATATTTCTAACCTGTGGGACAGGGGATCCCCGGCCACTCTGCCAACCCTGTCCTTGAAGTGTGCTCAAGTTTCAGAACAGCTAGAAGATACATCACCGGATGGGGAATCCTAACCTTGACCCTGTACTGCACCTCATTGCTGAGATTCAGAAGCTGCTTTTCTAGGGCAAGGAGGAGGAGCAGATTCGGGCCTTAAGTGAGCCCACTGTGACTCTGTTCGGGCTCCCTGCTGGGTGCCCAGCTGGGTTCTCTGGAAATTCTTAGAACAAGTATGTTTCCCCTGTTTACAAAAGAAGACCCTGAGATGCAGGTGAGCTGGGGGCTTCCTCAAGACCGCATCTGGCATTTGAAGCTGGGATTGTTTGACTGCGAACCAATTCACAACCAAGCACTTGACACACAGGTGTTTAATAAATATCACTTGCTCTTTTTTGGAACTGCAGAGCTACTAAAGAACCATCATGGACACACCCAGACACGCTGGTCACCAACTGCAGTCCCAAGCAACGCACACCAACACGCACAGCGCAGCCTCAAGGAACAGAGCTTTTGCCTGGACTGGCTGCACAGTGGGTGCCCTTCCAGCCACACGGCTTTCTTTTTTTCTTTCTTTTTTTTGCGGTACTGGGGGTTGAACCCAGGGCCTCGCACCTGCATGCTTTGCAAGTGCTGGACCACCGAGCTGCACCCCCAGGCCATTTTTTTTTTTACTTTTTTGAGTCAGGGTCTCACTAAATTACGAAGACTGTCTCTGGTCTTGAACTTGCGATCCTCCTGCCTCTGCCTCCCTAGCCACTGGGATTACAGGCATGTGCCACCGTGCCCCGCTGATCCACATGGCTTTCTTTCTAAAATCACTGGTGTAGGCCGTCTCCCGCCCCACCCTCAAGCCTCAATGAGAAGGTTGGGAAACTGCAGGCTCTCTGGAACTGGCAGGGGTTAGAAGTTAAAAGCCCTCAGCTCCAGGCAGGAGTCAAGCTCACAGGTCAGCCTTAAGGAGGGGAAGCCAGGCTCCACTGCCATCTTGGCTTTCTGTCCTGCTTTGTGCAGCCAATGGAACTCCAACCAACCACACTGAGCCCTGGGGGTGAGCTGGGAGGGTGGAAGGGGCCCAGGCTCTTTAGAGGGGATGAAAGGCCATGAAAAAATATTTAAGATGGCTTCAGTGGCGCATGCCTGTAATCCCAGCGGTTCAGGAGGTGGAAGCAGGAGGATCACAAGTTTGAGACCAGAGGCAGTCTGTGTAACTTAGCGAGACCCTGTCTCAAAAAGTGAAAAAAAAAAAAAAAAAAGAAAGAAAGAAAGAAAAGAAAAAGGGCTGTGGGCACAGCTCAGTGGTCTAGCACTTGCAAAGCATGCAGGTGTGAGGCCCTGGGTTCAACCCCCAGTACCACACACACAAAAAAAAATAGAAATAAAATAAATAATAAAAAAAATAATTCATTTTATAGACAAATATATATTATAGACATTAGGAGAAATTTTCAGTCTCCAGAAACCCTTGCTAAATTCTCTGTAACATAAAACAATCCATTCTCATTCACTCCTTCACCTCCCAAGTAAGTAAGTCTATACATTTACACGTTGATACTTTAAACATGTCAGCTATGTGTGTTGCTGACAAGTGGATTTTTCCCCTATGGTTCCCTGGCAAGAGATTTCATAACTTCTACGCTTACATTCAACCCTTGATTACTCAGGATGGTAGGAAGGATATATGAATTTTTAAAAATCCTCCTTAAAATGGGCTTCTTTGTTGAGCATTAATCCTCCTTTCATGGATTCCTTTTTGTGACCATCTCAGAAAACATGTTTGCCACCGCCATGCTTCCCCAGCTGTCAGCTGGGTCACTGAACTGTGCTTTCTGCTCTGGTGTGGAAAGCCGGTCGGCTCGTTCACACCGTTGGCAGCTCGGCGCTCGTGGAGGAAGAATGAGGCTGGTAGCCTCATTGATCAAGCCTTCATCTTGAGGACACAGACCACGGCCGCGTTGTACAGTATCCTCTCAGGCTGAGCTGCCGCAGGGCTCCGGCTTGCCTGCCATTGAGCCTGGGGCCTACACAGGTCAGAGGGCTCCAGCGGGCGAGTCGGGCCTTTCCTGGATGACACCGTCTTGCCGTCAGTCTGCCCCTCTGGAGCCCTGGCTCATCTCATGCTCTGCACATAAGACCCCAGCTCTCAGGATCGAGGAAATTGCAAATTAGATTTGCTTGTTCCCATTGACCTGGAGAAAGCCCTCCGTATTGAAAACTAATTGGCAAATTCTTTTAGGGATCAGCTCAAGTTTGTCTGATTAGCTCTTATAGGCTCATAGAAAAAGTATGCTAGAGGCTGGAGCTGGAAGGGACTTTCAAGGCCCCATGGTGTGAGTAGGAGGGGAGTTGGCCTCCCACCCCACTGTCTCTTTCTCCCTGCCCCTTCCTCCATTTCTCCCTCCCTCCTTCGGTTTCTTCCTCTCACTTGTTTGTTCTCCTATTCTATTCTATTCTATTCTATTCTATTCCATTCCATTCTATTTTTGTTTGATTTTTGAAACAGAGTCTTACTATGTAGCCCAGACTGGCCTCAAAGTCGGCAATCCTCCTGCCTCTGCCTCTCGAGTGTTGGGATGACAGGCATGTACCACCGCGCCCAGACATTCTTCTACGCTGGGCTGTGCCATCAACTGCCCTTTCTCTCATCCCTGAACACTTCTCTCCCACCCTGGCCTGGCAGCAGAGCTCCCAGGCACCCACCAGAACTTTCTAGATAATGTGGCAGTGAAGGTCTCGGAGAGGTCAGTGCCTTCTGAGACGTTTGCCTGCAGGCATCACTCTGCTGACTGAAACAACACTGGCCTGCAGGCAGAGTCACCAGGAAGCTAAGGAAGCCAGCCCCAGACCCCCTGCTTGCCTGACCCCTTCCAAGGCCTCCTTCCTTGCTTGTAGTTTTCTTTTTCTCAAGGAGGGTCCCATGGGGTGATGTAGGCCCCCCCACACCCAGGTCTTCTCCTGTGAACTCCCATGGTGCTTTACCAGGGCCAGGTTGACGTACTAAAAACTGTACAGACCCAGTGTCTGCCTCACCAGCCAGATCCATTGAAAATGCTCTCCACTTTATCACGGGCAACACTTGAGGACGTCCATGAAAGTATGAAGCAAAAACTACTAAGTGAAAAAGTGCAAACTATTGAATTAAAATAATCTATGTATAAGTGGCCTGAAACTGTAGCCCTGTGGCATCCGATCCTGTCAGATCTTAGAAGCTAAGCAGGGTCGGGCCTGGCTAGTACCTGGATGGGAGACCGCCTGGGAACACTAGAAGCTGTAGGCTTGGGAGAAGGACCTGGCAACCCCCTCCCAAAAATCAATCTGCCATGGAAAACCCTATGCACAGCAGAGAAGCACTGACAATAGTGTTTCCCCTGTTGTACAGAGGGTCGCTATGAGTTGGATACTGACTCAATGGCACCTAACAACAACCACAACATGTATAAGTCACTCAGAAATCTTTTCCAAGTGGTTATTTTAACCCTGACTTTAAAAAGTACCTCTTTTACATAGCTTTGTTTAAACATCTTAAAAGATGACCACCTCTCCAAGCGCAGTTATGGGTATTTCTCTGGTTGTAGGCTTCTTTCCTATGTCCTTTCCTCAGTTTACCTGGTTCTAGTGTGCAATGGTACAGGAACTATGAATCTAAGTGTCCAAACCCTGCTGTGTCCCATGACTTTGAAAACCATTTGCCACATTGGAACTGACCTCCGTTTCAAAGACCTACCCCATTTGGAGGCATACAGAGCCCTGGCCGTGTCTACAGGGTTTTGCCCACATCAACCTCCCAGTGTTTCATAACAGGGTACGGAACTGGCAGACTCAAAGAATCGGAGAGATTCTAACCAACAATCATGCAACGGCCGGAACCCACTGGAATCTATAATTCTCTTAATATAAACATTCCCAGGCTTAAACATCTCCTTAGAAAAAACTCAGGTGTCAGATGACTCAGGGACATATAATATATATTTTTTTAAATCAGAGCTTTTCCACATTTCCACACTTCCAAAATTTCAAGTTGGTAAACTTTCATGGTTGTGATTCCCACTTGAGAACCCCATGGGGGAAAATTAGCCAGTATTTCCAGGGTTACTATGGAAATGAGCCATAACAAATATTCCTAGATCTCTTTTTCTTTTAACCTTTGTTTCTAATCCTTATGTGCCCCTTTCTTGTTGATTTTTCTACTCAATTTTCCTTCTCTTCAGCACCAACCATTCTCTTCCTTTTATTTCCCTCCATCTTTTCCTCTGATTGAGTTCCTTCCCTTGTTTCGTATTTTCTTTTTCTTCTCTCTTTTTCTACCTCTTTTCTATTACCTTGAACGTTTCTTACTCCACCATCCTGCCTTCTTGAGAACTCTTTTACCTTCCGCCACTAGAGGGAGACATTACTGTTCTCTTGTTTTGCGTAACAATTTGGTAGCTGTGTGACTATTCCATCTAAGAGGAAGTGGTTGTTGTTGTTGTGAGGTGCCATCGAGTCGGTATCCGACTCATAGCGACCCTCATGGGGTTTTCAATGGCTGACTGTTTCGGGATTGTCTTGGGAGTGGATTGCCAGGCCCTTCTCCCACTTTTGCGGTGCTGGGAATTGAACTCGCGACCTCAGAGACTGCAGTGCAGCGCTCTATCCACTGAGCTAAATGGTAGGTAGGTTTTAATTTATCTAACCAGTTACATAATTGTAATGGGGAAAAATGAAGCACTTACTTTTTTTTTTCTTCAGTACTAGAGGTCGGAACCCAGGGACTCACACATGCTTTGCAAGTGTTCTACCACTGGGCAGCACCCCCGGCTCCCTTTTTTACTTTTTGAGACAGGGTCTTGCATAGTCATACAGGCTACGTCTGGCCTCAAACCTGTGATCCTCCTGCCTCTGCCTCCTGAGTCACTGGGATTACAGGTGTGCACCACAGCGCCTGGCCAAGCTCTCAGATTTGTGATAGGGACAGTCTATCTTACAATAGCAAATTGAGAAACTCATATTTTCGTTGCTAAAACATGACTTTAAAGGCTCCTATTTATTACATAGCCTGCAGCCGTAGCCCTGTGGCATCCAATCCCATCAGATCTCGGAAGCTAAGCAGGCTCGGGCCTGGTTAGTCCTTGGATGGGAGACCACCTGGGAACACCAGGTGCTGTAGGCTTGGGAGGTGGACCCATCAACCCACTCCCCAAAAAATTAATCCGCCACTGAAAATTCTATGAACAGCAGAAAAGCACTGACAATAGTATTTCACCTGTTGTATGTAGGGTCTCTATGAGTTGGATATCGACTCGATGGCACCTAACAACAACAACATTTATCACATATTGGGCTGGGGTTTAGCTCAGTTGGTAGAGTGCTGTTCTGTGCTCTCTGAGTCCCTGGGATTAATCCCCAGCACCAGAAAAATGGGATGTGGTAGCCCACTCCCAAAACAATCCCCCAAACAACTAGCCATTGAAAACTCTTATGAATAGCAGAGAAGCACTGACATAGTGCAGGGCATGGTGCAGTGTTAGGCAGTGTTTCATCTATTGTACACAGGGTCCCTATGAGTCAGACTCTATTTGGTGGCACCTAACAATAACAACAACAGCACCAGCAGCAACATTTATCAAATGTTAGGTGGAATCATATGAAACTGCCATTTTTTTAGGTCAAAAATTGGTCAGCTGGTGAATAGGCTCAGAAGAGAAGCTGTATCTTTAGCGTGAGTGTCTATACCCAGAGCTTTCAGCTGGTGGTATGAAGATACCCTGTCCGGAGCACTGGGTCTGATTTACTGCCCAAATAGAGCCTCAGCGTTTGCTTTGCAAACATGTTTATGCCTTCAGATGTTTGAATGCCATCAGTACTTAATGCTACAATGAAAAACACCATAAAGATAATTTTCTTCTTGTTTCTGCAGATTTTCAAATAAAACTGCTCATCTTGGAATGCATTTTATTTCATCCTGAAGTAAATCCTAGTCTGAAGTAAAGGTGATGTACAGATGAAATGCTGCTCAAGGCACAGCTAGGCATTTTCTAGTTGGTCTGTATACAAATTAAGAATGACTGAAATTGCTTATAACTTTTGCTCCAATTCTGTCAGAAGTATTAGAGCTGGGCATGGTTTATTTCTGTTTGGCTGCGAAGCCCTGTGCTGGGGTTTTAGGAGAGTTTGATTAGAGCCACAAGAATGTCATGACTTTCCAAAGTGCAGACGCAGGTCAGGTGGAGATCCAGGTGAGGAGAGCTTTGTTTTTATTATTTTGCTTAACATTATTATTAAGGTTTCTTAAGTTATTTTCCTCTATTGATTTTTCAGGTTGGGGAGTGTTCTATTGTCCTAGTTTAATACATCATGTGACTGCCCGTTTAGTCTTCTTTTGATGCTGGATTAAGGGGCAGGCTAGCTTTTCATTACTGTGACAAAATGCGTGAGGGAGTCAACTTAAAAGGAGGAAAGGTTTATTTTGGTACATGGCCTCAGAGGCTCCAGTCCATGGTCTCTTGTGGCTGGTGGTGGCACTGTACACTAGGGTAATGGAGAATATCTATCTGTTCACCTCTTGGCAGCTCGGATGCAAATAGAAAGGGTCCAGGGTCCCAGTATTCCTTTCAAGGGCACATACTCCACGACTCACTTCCTTCCACTAGATCTCACCTCTTAAAGTTCTACCAACAGCACCACGGGGCTGGGGACCAACCCTCAATATGTGGGCCCTTGGGGGACATTTCAGATCCAAGCTATAACAATGGGACATAAAATATTAGGTCAAGTAAATATAGTAACTTATTGCCTTAAAAAGCTGGGCCATAGCTGGATGTCACGGTTGTGCACACACACATTGTCATAGGAAGAAATTCGATGTTAGGTAACAATAAAAGGCAATGATGAGGAAAATAGGAATAATGGAAATATGATCCTCAGCTAGCACCGGGCTATGTGTACCTAACTCCAGTTTGGTTCCTGTGAATTTCATAGGAGTTCAGATGACAGAAGCTGCATCTGGAGTGAGATGCACTATTTTAATGCTTTAGATGTCACTTCATGACTTCTCTAACGTTTTCTTCTTTCAGAATCTATAGAAGAGGGAAGATCACCTAGGTACTAAATAGACCATCACTTTCCCCAACCTAAGTGGGGTAGTAAGTTATTGACAACTTTACTCATTTCTGAGACTACAAATAAGACCCCAGTAGATACTCAGATGCCTGCAGCCATACCACTGTAGTGTCTGATCCCATCATATCTCAGAAGCTAAGTAGGGTCAGACCTCGTTAGGAGTTGAATAGGAGACCGCTTGGGAATACCAGGTGCTGTGGCCTTGGGAGAAGGCCCTGGAAACCCACTCCCAAAAAACCATCAGCCATTGAAAACCCTATGAATAGCAAAGAAGCTTGATAATAAGTGTTTTGTCTGTTGTACATAACAGTAGCTATGAGTCAGACACTGACTCAATGGCACCTAACAACAACAACAGATACTTAGATAGCATTTTCCCGTCAATATTCATCTAATGTTTCTGACCTGCACTATCAGGGTATTTTTCTAAGACTTTTAAACTCCTAATATATAATTTCTAAAATACTGCCTGTTTCACTAGGAGCACTTTTCCTATCATACAGGAAATGCTTTCTTGATCTGGACCTTGGTCCGAAAATAAAATAATAGGTAAAAACTTCACCAAAGATACCTAGGACCTCTTTTCCTCCTTTACTTTGCAGATCAATTTGCCAAGTCTGGTGCTATATCCCCAAATGTCTCCAAATGTTCTTTCTTTAAGGTAAGTACCAGAAATGGTTTTGGGTCAGAGTAATTACATCCCATGGCTAATATACTCAGTATTTATTGTTAGTGCAGTGGGCAGCAAAATATGTATCTGGGCAGATGGCAACATCAGTTACAACATGCCCTCTAATCATAGAACAAAGGCTTCTCATCTCAGGAATAATGAATAACTGATGTTGTTGTTGTTGTTAGGTGCCGTCGAGTCGAGTCCTACTCATAGCGACCCTCATGGGGTTTTCAATGGCTGATTGTTTTGGGATTGCCTTGGGAGTGGGTTGCCACATCCTTCTCCCATTTTTGCGGTGCTGGGAATCGAACTTGGGACCTCAGAGACTGCAGAGCAGCGCTCTACCAACTGAGCTAAATCCCATCCCGAATAACTGATACTGGACTATTATTCTATCTGGATCCAAGGGAGTGTACAAAACTGGCTAAGAGATTAGAGGCAAATGTTGTCAAGTTGTACACAATACACAAGGCAAGACTTCAAACCCTGAGGGAAAGGAGACTCATAAGGCCCCATGACCAACCAGTTCTTTTCCTGGAGAAACTTCCCAACCATGGCATAGAGTGACATCTGACCAGACCACGAGAGTTCTGCTGCATGGGGAAGACAGAGATCAGAGCATGAGGAAGCGAAAGTGGCTGGATGTGTAGGACAGGACATTGGAGAAGACGCTATGCAGGAGCATGGAACCAGAAGTCCTAGTGGGTGTCTCCCACACGTCTGTAGAAAAGGGCTGTGCTCTCTCCCAAGGCTTATAAGACAGCGGCCATACGGGGTCAAGAGAGGACTAGAGATACTAGAGGTGGAGAAAAGTAGTTCTGACAATGATCTCATTAACATCCAGGGAAGGCAGCTAAGACATTAAGGGCTATGCCTTGGAAGTAAGACTCATGACCTAAGGTATGATCCTGTTGTTAGGTGCCATCGAGTCATGTCAGACTCATAGTAATCCTTATAGGGTTTTCAATGGCTGATTGTTTCGGGATTGCCTTGGGAGTGGATTGCCACGTCCTTCTCCCATTTTTGTGGTGCTGGGAATTGAACTCGGGACCTCAGAGACTGCAGAGCAGTGCTCTACCAACTGAGCTAAATCCCAGCCCAAGGTATGACACTAGATCCATACTAACAAAACCCCAAACCAAGCTATGACAAGATCCTCATAGCAGTATTTGGAGGTTTAGTTCCTCCAAATAGAGGGGCCTGAGAAATATCTCAGACTTTCCATAGGTTTGACCATTACTGGCCCCCACGTAGCCATTGCAACTCAGAGGCACAGCCCTCCCCGAATCCTTGCACCCTCTTTCTGCACTGAGCTTGGTATCATCACTGCCCTGTAGTCTCACAGCTGAACCCTATGCTCTTCTTTGTGATGTCTAACTAAAAAGAATACAAGCCTATAAAAAATTCAAGGTGATTAGCCTGTAATTGAATTGCCTGCTAATGCAGGAATCAATACTCTTCAAAGGAAGATAACAAAAATCTTGACTCTCTACACTATACTACCCAAAATGTCCAGCATTCAATAAAATGTCAATATGCACACAAAGAAATGGGAAATGTGATAAAAACCAAATGAAATTATTGAACTAAAAGGCATAATAACTAACATAAAAAATTTTCTGGATGATTTTATCAGTAGTTTGGAGATGGCAGAAGAAAGAATCAGTGAACATCAAGAAAGATCAAAATAAATGATCTGATTGGAAGAACTGAAAGACAGAGTTTGAAGAAAAATGCCCCAAGCCTTAGGGAATTAACCTCTGGGCCAATGTCAAATGCTCTAACATGTATAATTGGAATTCCAGGAAGAAACAGAATAGGTTGAGGAAAAAAATATTTTTTTGCAAGCATAATGGCCCCAAACATCTCAACTCAATGAAGAACAGTAACTTTCAGACCCCAGGAAATTGAATAAACTCCAAACAGCATAATAGTGGAGATCACCTTCGGACCAGACCAACAATTCCCTTGGGTACTGATGTGTTTCCATGGTGATAAATCTTTTGCATGATCTTAACTAGACTATTCTTTTTTGTGTGTGTGTGGTACTGGGGGTTGATCCCAGGGCCTTGCGCTTGCATGCTTTGCAAGTGCTGGACCACTGAGCTGGGCCCCCAGCCTTTTTTTTTTCTTACATTTTGAGACAGGGTCTCACTAAGTTACGCAGACTTCCTCTGGCCTCGAACTTGCGATCCTCCTGCCTCTGCCTCCCAAGCCACTGGGATTATAGGCATGCGCCACCACACCCAGCCGTTAACTAGACTATTCTGAAGGATTGCAAACGATGTGGACTTGGGGAAGCAAGCCGAGAGAAGAATGTTAGCTTGTTTGTTACTGATTAACACTAATATTTGAAACAGCAGAAATCAACAGTGTTTGATAGACATTTGCTAGTCACATTGCTGGTCAGACTGGAGAGTTTACACGTTCAGTGCTGCAGTCTGTTTTTGTGACTGACTATGATACATGAGCTAAGGTTTAGCTCAGTTGGTAGAGTGCTGCTCCGCACTCTCTGAGGACCCGGGTTTGATCCCCTGCACTGAAAAAATGGAGAAGGATGTAGCAATCCACTCCCAAAGCAATCCCGAAACAATCAGCCATTGAAAACCCTATGAGGGTTGCTGTGAGTCAGACCTGACTGGAAGGCATCTAACAACAAAAACAACAACATGACACAGGAATCATTCTTCTGCAGAGAAAGCCTGTACAGCAGGGGTCCCCAGCCCCTGGCCATAGATGGAAACCAGTCTGTGGCCTGTTAGGAACTGGGCTGCACAGCAGATGAGGGGGGGGGAGCAGCAAGCAAAATCTTGCCCTCATGGTTCACCTTACCACTTGAGCTCTGCTGTCCCTCAGACCAATGGTGACATTAGATTCTCACTGGAGCATGAACTGTACTGTGAACTGCCCATGTGGGGAATCAAGGTGGCGGGGACCCTATCATTGAGTCACCACAGCATACAAAGTGGGCTTGGGGGATTTATATCACCTGTTGCACTGAACCTGCAGAACTAGGGCATTTGGTGGCAGGCTTTATAGTGGTGAGTTCATGAACTTCACCTGCCCAGCTGCATCTGGCAGCAGACTCTAAGTCAGAATCCAACACGGACTTTGGTCTGCATACGGCCCGCCTGTGTTTTATTTGCCATTTCTTTTATGAATCTTTCCACACCATACGCTGTCTCAGTCAGATGAATAAAACAAATGTTGCTGGAGAACTGCTTTGAAAAGAGGGAAGGACCCACTGATGAAACAGCAGAAGGCTCCAAGATGGACAACAGAAAGAAGGCTGCATTTGAAAGAAACTCCCAAGTTGTTGTTATTAGGTGCCGTTGAGTTGGTATCCGACTCATAGAGACCCTATATACAACAGGCGAAACACTATTGTCAGTGCTTCTCTGCTATTCATAGGGTTTTCAATGGCAGATTGATTTTTTGGGAGTGGGTTGCCGGCTCCGTCTCCCAAGCCTACAGCACCTCGTGTTCCCAGGTGGTCTCCCATCCAAGTACTAACCAGGCCCGACCCTGCTTAGCTTCTGAGATCTGATGAGATCGGATGCCACAGGGATATGGCTGAAGGCCAAAACTCCCAAGAGTCCCCCTTAAATTATAGGTTCAGTGCAACAGGTGATATAAATTCCCCACGCCGGCTTTGTATGCTGTGTTGACAAGCTATACAACGAGCTAAGAAGCCTTCTAAATGGCCATCCCACAGGGAGATCAAGAACCTGCACTCAAAGACAAACATTTTGGAGTTTTTCCAAAGAAGAAACCCATGAACACAGCAGAAGCGATTACTGAAGGCCTAAATGTGTCTGCATCGAGAGCATTGTTCTTAGTGGCTGATGACATTCTAAAGCTAAGAAGCCTTTACTCTTGGTGAAGAGTCGGCCCTGCCTGCTGCCAAGGACATCTGTCATGAACTTTTAGGAGAGGCTGCAGCTCAAAGGGGATACATGTTCCTCTCTCGGCTAGCACCGTAATTAGATGAATTGGTGAAATCGCAGACGATACTGAGCCACGATTGTCAGGGAGGATTAAAGAGTCACCATGCTATGCAGTGCAGGTTGCTGAGTCTACCGATGTTAGCAACAATGCTTGTTTTGATGCAATATATTTTCGCAAGGAAATGCATGAGGATGTGTTATGTGCGTCTTTATCGCTAACCAACACCACAGCGGCACAACCAGTCAGGTCTTTGACTACATATCAGGAAGCCTGAGCTGGCCCCTTTGTGTGGATACCTGCACAGATGGAGTGGCTGCCTTGACTGGAGGGCTTTCTGGTTGCCCTGCTAGGGTCAAAGAGGTCACTTCAGAATGTGAGGCTATCCACTGTGGCATCCACAGAGAAAGGCTGGCTGGCTGGAAAATGTCACCTGAACTTAACAACGGTTTGCAGGATGTGATTAAGATCATCAACCACATTAAAGTACCGGCCCGTCACTCGTGTCTGTTTGCATAGGTCTTTGAGGAGATGGACGCAGAGCATATATGTCTTGTCTTATACACAGAAGTGAGATGGCTTTCAAAAGCTAGGTCATTGGTCAGAGTTCCTGAGCTACACGAGCCCCTACAGCTGCGCTGTGCTGGTGTACCCACTGGGTGGGACCCTTGTGATCAAGAAGATTTCTCCCAGCTTCCAGCAGAGCAGCCACCTGCGCTCCTTACAGCACAGGAGGTATGGTGGGCAGAAGGGGTAGGGGGCTCCAAGCCAGCTCCATCATCACACTTAGCTGCCTATGAGCAACTTACTTAGTTTATAATTGGCAATGATTTCTATGTGAACATATGTGTGCTCAGGAATTCTTAGGAAGAAAAACCCCAAGCTATGAAACATTTCTAAAACATACCTAAATTTTCATGAGTGCTAAATCCAACAGTTAATGAAGCTGGTATACTCACGTGTCTTGCAGACATGCAAAATTTAGTAATTTTTTTCTTTCTCTTTTCTTTTTTTTTTTTTTTGCAGTACTGGGGGTTGAACCCAGGACTTCGTGCTTGCATGCTCTGCAAGTGCTGGGCCACTGAGCTGCGCCCCCAGCCCATTTTTTGTTAACTTTTTGAGACAGGGTTTCACTAAGTTACGCAGACTGCCTCTGGTCTCGAACTTGCGATCTTCCTGCCTCTGCATCCCAAGCCATTGGGATTACAGGCGTGTGCCACCACACCCTGCCATATTTAGTAATTTTGATCTTGCAGTTTTCATGTTTTAGAGTTCATATATGTCTTCCAGGTATAAAATATTTTTTTAGCTCCTGGAAGAGTACACGGTATACAGCTGCCATTAAGTCAATCAAGTTGCGTGGTCTAATCAGACACTAGTGAGGACAACAGACTAGGGTAGTCCTGAAGGATGATTGAAGGAAAAACTTCACTAACACATTTAAGTACTCAGCACACCAGGGAATGGTAGAAAGCAGGGTGCAGGATCACACATAGGTGTCTACAGGGTAAAATGGCCTTGACCTCTCTCTCTTGGATCACGGATTAATTTGATCCTATCAAGGCCATTCCTTCATGGAACAAAGTTGCCACATCACTGCACCAAAGACAACTTTCCTCTAGTTCCCGGTTCCACATTGAAGGTGGATGGAGCTTTCTGCATGCAGATGTGCAAAGCTGGAGATGGAAGGAGAGAGGAGGAGAGGACAGGGGGAATGAATATTTGTCAAGAAGCTCGTAAGTTCATGAGAGGGGAAGGGGAGGTGAACGTGAGCGAAGTACAATGAAATGCATGAATGGAAATGTCATAATGAGACCCATTCAGTTGTACATTAAAAATTACTAATAAAAATGCAAACAAAAGAAGCTCATAAGTAAGCCCTTAGGAGGAGAGCTTTCACTCATGTTCAATTCATGTTTATCAGCACCTACTATGTGCCAGGTTGATGGTATAAACCGGTGATGACAAGATGAGGTAGACAGAATCTCAGTCACCTCTAGTCATAGTCCAGAGAAGTGAACGTCATTGTCTCCTTCCTCGTTTGACAGTTTTGGGGATTAAGAGATTTGTCCAGGCCCAAGCACACCTAAGCATTGCAGCTCGTTCTCTGATTCTACATGCTACTCTCTACCGTTCCCTAATACGCTGAGTACTTTTTTGTGTGTGTGTGTGTGTGTGGTACTAGGGGTTGAACCCAGGGCCTCACGCCTGCATGCTTTGCAAGTGCTGGACCACTGAGCTGCATTCCCAGTCCATTTTTTTCAGTTTTTGAGACAGGGCCTCGCTAAATTACACAGACTGCCTCTGGTCTCGAACTTGTGATCCTCCTGCCTCCGCCTCCTGAGCCGTTGGGATTACAGGCGTGCGCCACTGTACCGGCTGTGCTGAGTACTTTAATGTGTTAGTGAGGCTTTTCCTTTGTTATCTTTCAGGACCATCTTATCCTGTTGTCCTCACTAATGTCCGATTAGACAAAGAAACTTGATTGGCTTAGTGGGGTTAGAGTCGGCAGAGGTGGATAGAGAGAATGTTAGGAAAATATAGTAAGTGCTGATTTAAAATAATCTCCCAGCATATGAGATGGAATTGGATTAATATCTCAGATGAGAAATATGAGTAAGTCTTACAGTTTTTTAAAGATGCCAGAGTGAGTAATAATTCTAGGATAACTGGTAAAACTGATTCACATCTCCATTATTTCTAAGTGAATTTCTACCAATCATAGCATTCGTGTGTGTGTGTGTGTGTGTGTGTGTGTGTGTGTGTGTGTGTGTGTTACTGAGGGTTGAACCCAGGGCCGCACGTTTGCATGCTCTGCAAGTGCTGGACCACTGAGCTGCACCCTCAGCCCACTTTTTTTTTTGTTGTTACTTTTTTTGAGACAGGGTCTCAGTAAGTTACGCAGACTGCCTCTGGTCTCGAACTTGCGATCCTCCTGCCCCCGCCTCCCAACCCGCTGGGATTACAGGCGTGCGCCACTGCACCTGGCTCAACCATAGGATTCTTCACGAACATAGGGAAACAAACCAGCCCTGAGCTTTCCAACATCCAGCTACCTGCCAGGCACCTCCCCACCACCCCTAGGTCTCAGGGGCACTCGAATTCCATACGCCCACATGGGCTCCCCCTAATTGAGCCTCCTCTTGAACTTCCACTGGTGAGATTCATGATCTCATCTAGGGAAGGGCTGGGAGGCTTCCTGGCTCCCCTTCCCAGACCTTGACATTGCCTTGATTCTCAGATTGTGCCCTGTGCTGCCTCTCTTCTGAACCTACCTCTGCTGTCCTGGGCAGCTGCTTGGTCACCAGGCCTCGGGCCAAGGCCTCCTCTGTTTGCCTGGCTCCAGCACTGGCTCGCCTCCCTCCCCACCCCACACAGCCCTCGTCCAGGCCTTTCGTACAATGTCAGCCTCATCCACTCCATGTGACAATCTGAAAGTATTGCTTGCTGGACTGAGGCACTGCAATGGCTCCCCACCACTTGCAGAACAGAATCCAAGCTGCTTACAAGGCACCAAGAAGCTCTGCGCACTACCTCCCCTGCCTCAGCTCCCTCGAATCCTGGCCTCCCAGACCCCATTCTCCTAAGCTGTCTTCCCTGCTCCTTGTCAACCCCAGGCTGCCTCCCTCTATATCTCTGTGCTTCTCCACTGCTGTGCTGGGAATACCCTTCCTGCGAGAGTTTGCATGTTGAATGCCTTCCAAACACCCGTGTGTTCAAGGCCCGTTCCACACTGTGGTGCCATTGTAGCTTCCTGGCTGGAGGCTCTTAGGTCATTGCAGGGGAGCCCTCAAGGGGGTCTGTGGGACTTCAGTCCTTTTCTTCCACTCCTTTGCTTCCTTATCATGAGATGAGCAGTTTGCTCTACCACATGCTCCCCACCACTGCCATCTGGCATTTCCGCTAGAGGACTAAAAGCAATGTATGTGCCTGATCATAGACCAGAACCTCTAAAGCTGCGAGCTAAGGCAAACCTTTTTTCCTTATAAGTTAATTATCTCAGGTATTTTGTTATAGTGTCAGAAAGCTGACCAAAACATCTCCCACCTTTGCTACCTAATTCACTGTATCAATCTTTCAATATTTATCTCAGATGCCATCTCTTCCAGGAAGCTGAGCCTGAAATGTAAATGCTCTTTTTTGAAATCTCCATCCACTCCTACCTTGCATATTGCAGCACATTCTGTTGAAATCTTCCGTATACTTTTTTCTCTGAAGAGATCATCGTTGGATGAGCCAAGTTGACTGGAAGTTTTTCAAGATAAAAGATACTTTCTGCCACAGCAAAAAAATGGCTCAGGATCATTCCATGTAGCCCAAACTTTTGGATCGTGCAAGAGAATTTGAAGGCTATGGTGGCGTTTTCAATGCTGGCTGCCTATTAAGTCACCTTCAGGACCTTAATGATCCCTCTGTGTGTGCCTCACCCTAGGATTCAGACTTGACTGAGATGTCAGCAGCGAGATTCTGTCAGGCATCCCAGGCTGGGACAGTGGATTGCACTGTCTCCCCAGTTCCCAGACATGCGGTCTGAAAGGGCCATTGACATCAGTCTGAGGGCTTTTAAAATTGAAATACAGCACATGGTGCAAAGCACCCCAGCTTCAGTGACAACCTGTGTGCCTTCCAACAAGGTATTCAATATTTTAAGCCTCAGTTTTGCCTTTGTAAAGTGGGGATACGTGGCAGGTTGTTATGGGGATGAAATGAGACGATCTTTGTAACATATCAGCAATGCTTTGCCAACTGTCCAGAGGGATAAACCTCAGCAGAGACCCACTTGAATGAGGTATAATTCGGTACCACACGATCTGGGTTCCATTTTTAGGATGGCCTGAAATTCACCTTTAGTTTCTGACTAGCTCAACAGGAAGGACTTTTGTGTTTGTTTTCACATTTGTCTAATTGAAGTCTAGAACACAGACTTGTTTTTTATTGATTGTGAGCTGTATCCAAACTGTGAAGTAAGTCTATAAGAACCAAGGCAGTGGAGTGCTTGGCAATTTGCTGGGCCAGCTGTTCTTGGCAGCAGAGGTGGCTGGCTGGGAGCGGAGGGCAGCTGCTCAGGTGTCTGGGGCTGCACCAGACGCCTCACAGCCTGAAGGGCTTTGGGCTCCTGGTTCAGGCCCTGCCCATCCTGCTGTGCGGGTTCATGGCGTGACAGCCACGTTGGGGTGTCTGCTCTCAGCAGCCTAAGCAAGTCAAAGGAACGGAACGTTACAAAGGCTCCAAATGATTCATTTTTCTGTCAGGGATATTTGAGCTCATTTTCCCACATGTTGACACGCCTCAGAAGTTGCAGGCTGTGTATATTTGGCCCTAACTCTACTCAAAAGGAGAGAAAGCAAAGCGAGCAGCAGAGGATCTGCAAGGCAAGCTGGAAACCACTTGGCTCGGGCGCCAACTTCTCAGCAGGGAGAGTGACGTGCGTTTCACAGAAGGTTAAAACATAGCACCACCCCATTGCTTCTTCCAGGGCTTCCTCCAGGTACGTCTTTCAAGTCTTTGGTGGTTTCTTTCCCCACACCCCCAATTACTTTTCTATTTAACCTTTTCAGTCCTCAGGTTGTCCTCCTCTGACCCACTTTCAGAATAAAACAATAGTGAATAAAACAATCTGTCTTGCCCTTGAACAATGAGCAGCTAAAGTAAAAGCAAGACAGGACAAAGTTAATGAACTAAACAGAAGATTTTAAAGGGCAGCTCAAGAACACAGAGAATAAAACAATCTGTCTTATTGGGGCAGATTGGGACAATGACAGTGGACGAGATGGATTCACGCCTAGGAAGACACATGATTGATGCTGGGTGAATAAGACTGAGTAGATCTTCAATAACTAAAGGAAGAAGAGCAATTCAGAAACTGCCCACAAAGGAAAGCTCAAGACTCGAGAGAGAGAGCTTCACTGGTGATTTCTCCCAAATCTTGAAAGAATGAACAGTAGGTCTTCACAAACTCTCCAAAAAGCAGAATTAGAAGGCATGCTTCTCAACTCATGCCAGTAGGCCAGTGTTACTCTGATACCAACACGAAAAGACTTTATAAGGAAAGGAAACTACAGGCAATATCTCTTATGAATATAGATTGCAAAACCCCGCAACAAAATACTAGCAAGCTGATTTCAGTAGCATCTAAAATGATTACATTTCATGACTTCTTGTTGTTGGGTGCCATTGAATAGGATCCACCTCATAGGGACCCAATGTACAACAGAACAAAATATTCACTGACTCTGCCAGGCACACAATCTTTTTTATGTTTAAGCCCATCGTTGTAACCACTGTGTCAATCCATCTAGTTGAAAGGCTTACTTTTTCTCATTGACCCACCACTCTCCCAAACATGATGTCCTTCTCCAGGGATTGGTACCTCCTGACAACCTGTCCAAAATACAGAAGGCACAGTCTAGCCATCCTTGCTTCCAAGGGGCACTCTGGTTGCACTTCTTCCAGGACAGATCTGTTGTTTCTTTTGGCAGTCCATAGTACATTCAATACTTGTCTCCAGCACCATAATTCAAAAGCATCAATTTTTCTCGTCTCCCTTATTCAATGTCCAGTTTTCACAACCATATGATGTAACTGAAAATACCATGGCATGAGTCAGACACATATTTGTCTTCAATGTGACATTTTTACTTTTCCACATTCTAAAGAGATCCTTTGTAGCAGCTTTTCCCAATGCAATGCAGCTTTTGATTTCTTGACTTCTGCTTCCATGGGTGTTGACTGTAGAACCAAGTAAAGCAAATCTTGGACAACTTCAATCTTTTCTCCATTTATCATGAAGTTGCATATGCACCCAGTTGAAAGGATTTTTTTCCTTGATGTTGAGGCACAATCCCTACTAAAGGCTGTGTTCTTTGATCTTCATCAGTAAACGTTTCAAATCCTCTTCACTTTCAACAAACAGTTACGTCACCTGCATAATGCAGTTTGTTAATGAGTCTTCTTCCAATCCTGATGCCACATTATTCCTCATAAAGTCCAGCTTCTTGGATTATTTGCTCAGCATAGAGATTGAAGAGGTACAGTGAAAGGATACAGACCTAGTGCACACGTTTATCAACTTTAAATCAACTAGTGCTTCCTTGTTCTGTTGGATCAACTGCCTCCTGGTCCATATACAGATTCCTCATGAGTACAGTTAAGTGCTCTGGTATTCCCATTCTTCACACTGTTATCCATAATTTATTATGATCCACACAGTCAAATGCTTTTGCATAGTTTATAAAGCATAGATAGACATCTTTCTGGTATTCTCTACTTTTAGCTAATATCCATCTGACATCAGCAATGATGTTCCTGGTCCCATGCCCGTTTCTGAATCCCACTTCATTGTCTGGCAGTTCCATGTCTCTATCCTGCTGCAGTCACTTTTGAATGATCGTAAGTAAAATTTTACTTGCATGTGATATTAATGATATTGTTTGATAATTTCCACATTCTGTTGGATTCCCTTTCTTAGGAATAGGCACAAATATGGATCTCTTCCAGTCAATTGGACAGGTAGCTGTTTTCCAAATCTCTTGGCATAAACATGTTAACACCTCCAGTGCTGCATCTGTTTGTTGAAACATCTCTATTGGTATTCCATCAATTCTTGGAGTCCTGTACTTTGCCAATTCCTTCAAGGCAGTTTCCACTTCGTCCTTCAGTACCATTGGTTCCGAATCATATGCAACCTCTTGAAATGGTTGGTCATCCACCAATTCTTTTTGGTATAATGACTCTATGTATTCCTTCCATGTGATTTTTTTTTTTTTTTTTTGTGGTACTGGAGGTTGAACCTCATGCTTGCATGCTTTGCAAGTATTGGACTGCTGACCAGCATTCCCAGCTCATTTTTTTTTTTTTTTACTTTTTTTTTGAGACAGGGTCTCGCTAAATTATGCAGACTGCTTCTGGTCTCGAACTTGCGATCCTCCTGCCTCTGCCTCCTGAGTCACTGGGATTACAGGCGTGCACCACTGCGCACAGGTCTTCCGTGTGATTTTGATGTTTCCTGTGTCGTTTCATATTTTCTTTGTAGAATCCTTCACTGTAGCCACTCTAGGCTTGAATTTTTTCAATTCCTTAAGCTTGAGAAAAACAGATGTATTCTTCCCACGGTTTTCTATCTCCAGTTCTTTGCACATGTCATTATGATATCTGATTTTTGTCTTCTTGAGCTGCCTTTTAAATCTGCTGCTTAGTTCTTTAACTGTATCAAGTCTTACTTTTCCTTTAGCTGCTCATTGTTCAAGGGCAAGTTTCAGAGTCTTTTTTTTGTCACGTAATTCGGTGTTTTCTTTTTTTTCCCGTCTTTTAAATAATCTTTTGCTTTCCTTATGAAGGATGTCTTTGCTGTCATGCCACAACTCCCTCAATTCTCACAGAAACGCTCCCTCATGAGGACATTAAGGCTCCCATTCTGTGCATGGAAACACTGAGGCAGGGAGAGGTTAAGCAACTTGTCAAGCTCCCTCATCTGGTAAGTGGTAGCAGTCTGGTCTCTGCACAGTTGGTCCCTATCTCCTTTCCTCCTCTTCAGGAGAGGGCTAAGGAGCCAGGCACCATAGCATACAGGGGGCAGAGGCAGGAAGATCGTGAGTTGGAGGTCAGAGGCAGTCTGTGCAATTTAGTGACAATCTGTCTTCAAATAAAAAAATAAAAAAGGGGATGGGGTGTGGCTCAGTGGTGGAGCTCTTGTCTAGGATGTGCAGGGTCTTGGGTTCAAATGCCAGTACCAGGAAGAGAGAGAGAGAAAGAGGGAAAGAGAGAGAGAGAGAGAGAAAGAGAGAGAGAGAGAGAGAGGGAGAGCGCAAGGGAGAGAGAGGGGGGGAGAGGGCGAGAGCGAAGGGGAGAGAGAGAGAGAGAGAGAGAGAGAGAGGGAGAGAGTGAGAGAGAGAGAAAGAGAGAGAACGAGGGAGAGAGAGAGCGCGAGAAAGCAAGAGAGAGTGAGAGAGAGTAAGAGCGCTAGAGAGCGATAGTGCACACATGCATAAGGGAGGCATCTGAAAGCCAGTGCTGGCTGATTCTACAGCACTCCCCATGTGGAAGAGACATCTGTCCATGGAATCTGGAGTGGTCCTCATAGGCACGTGCCTCTGTGACTTTTGGATTCTGAGAGTATCATCGCTGCCAGGGAGAAGGCAGTCCATGGCCCTCACTGACCTGGGCCTCCTCTCCTGGAGGTCCACGGGTTTTAGGGGCAGAGCCTGATCCTCACATGACATGTGCAGTGGCATGAGTCTGAGCTCGCAGAGTCTGGAGCCCATTCCACAAGGGTGGAGATGTTACACGCCACCCTCCTTCATGGCTACTGTGGCCCACCTGGCCCTGTGAGTCCCTTTGCACCGATGTGGCTTCCCGAGCCTTCCCCAGCAGCCTTCAGGAAGATCCCAACGCAGAGATGGCCGAGGCTGCTCCTGCTGGGCGTGTGGACGCTGAGGGGGGCTGGGAGGCAGTGTGCACAGCTCCTGCACACAGGTGTGCACGGTGCCGGCCACTAAGCCTGAGCGCACTCCCAGTCCAGGCAGGTGACTCAGGGCCACAGTGCCCCCTCAGGCCCCATCAGGATCACAGTACGCTGGTCCTGGGTCAGCAGTGAAGAGGCTCCACTTCCGGGTCCAGAGCTCTTCCTGAGGCTGTGCCCGCCTGGCGCTCCGCAGCCCGGGCACGTCATGCTCAGCTGTCTCCCTAGCGGCCACAAGGGTTCTCATCCCCAGATCCAGCAAATGACGGAGGGCGAGCACTCTGGGGGGTTCCTGTCCTCCTGCGTCCTGGGCCCTACATTGCCTCCCAGCCCCCCTCAGCGTCCAGACGCCCAGCAGGAGCAGCCTGGCCCATCTCTGCTTTGGACTCTTCCTGAAGGCTGCTGGGGAAGGCTCGGGAAGCCACATGGGTGCAAAGGGTTGCACAGGGCCAGGTGGGCCGCAGTAGCCATGAGGAGAGTGGCGTGTAACATCTCCCTACACTGAATGGAGGCTTGGGAGACAGACCTGGCAACCCACTCCCAAAAATCAATCCGCCATTGAAAACCCTATGAACAGCAGAGAAGCACTGACAATCATAATGTTTCACCTGTTGTACACAGGGTTGCTATGAGTCGGATACCGACTCCATGGCACCAAACAACAACAATTAGTGAACTGGAGCTGGGGTGTAACTCAGTTGGTAGCACGCTTGCTTTGCACCCTGAGGCCCTGGGCACCTAACAACAACAGCAACAATTAGTGAACTGACCTCCACATGTCTGTCAGTTTATGCTGTGGGGGGCTTGTGTGTCGCTGTGATGCTGAAAGCTATGTAACTGGTATTTCAGATACCAGCAGGGTCACCTATGGTGGACAGGTTTCAGCTGAGCTTCCAGACTAAGACAGACTAGGGAGAAGGACCTGGCAGCCCACTCCTGAAGCAATCAGCCATTAGAAATTGTAATGAATAGCAGAGAAGCACTGTCAAAATATAGTGCAGGAAAATGAGCCCTCCAGACAGGAAGGGATTGAAAAGATGACCAGGGAAGAGCTGCCTCCTTACAGTAGAGTCAATCTTAATTAGGGGAATGGAGTAAAGCCCTGAGCTCTCCTTTTGCTGATGTGGCACGACTCAAAGTGAGAAGAAACACTATGATTTTAACAATGGGCTCAAACATAAAAAGATTACATGCATGCACATTGTCGGGGTATTTTGCTCTGTCGTACATCGGGTCACTATGAGTCAGATCTGGCTCAGTGGCACCTAACAACAGCAGCATTAGTGAACTGAAGCAAAGCAACACAAGTGAGACACCACCATGAGCAACAAACAAAGCCCAGTATCCTTCTGCAGAGGGCTGGAGCGTGGGGTGATGGGGAATGAAATGGTTTCCCCAGCCCCAGTCCTGGAGGCAGCGGACCTTCGCCTTGCAGCTCTCTGTACGCAGAGGCAAGGTGCTCCAGGAATCTGCCCTTCCCCAAGATCCCCCACAGTTCCCTGGTCTGTGTGTCACAGAGACTCCGTGTGGGAGATTCAGCTGTCCAAGGCGCGAACACGGTCCTTTTTTAGGGGACTAGAGAAGCCACTACCTTCCAGAAACCTATGGAAGTTAAGGGCTGGGATTTAGCTCAGTTGGTAGAGCACCGCCCTGCAGTCTCTGAGGTCCCGAGTTCGATTCCCAGCACCCCCAAAATGGGAGAAGGATGTGGCAACCCACTCCCAAGGCAATCCAGAAACAATCTGCCATTGAAAACCCTATGAGGGTTGCTATGAGTCGGACACGACTCAATGGCACCTAACAACAACAACAACAACAACAAGGAAGTTAAGGCTCAGGGTCAGGGCTGGCTGTGATGGTAGGTGTCTGCGTTTGCCAACTTGGTGTCACACTGCTTTGAATGAAGGAGCGGTTGGGCTGATGACTTGCCTGATAGGGCGATGGCTGGCCTGAGCTTTGGGCTCAGAGTACAGAGACCTGGCAGCGATCTCCGTGGCACGCTTCCAGAAGTGTGTGGGGGGACACGCGGGGGGCTAGGGATTGGTATACCCTGGGGCCCGTGGACAGCGCCAGAAACAAGAGACCATTAAGCAAGCCCAGCCCTGGTGAGCAGTTGAATCCCATCCCCCGCCACAGCTGTTTCTCGAGAGGTGGCACGCAGTCGGTGAGCCCCATGCTGTGGAGGCAGAAAGTTCGTGCGTGCGTGTGCTTCCCTAGACACCATGCCAGCCTCTGTGGCCACGCCCTCCCCGAACACTGCCCTCCTTGGCCATTCACTTCCCTCATGCAAACTTCATAGTCATGTGGGCGTCCCGGCTGCCCCACCCGATAGGATGCATTTCTAGGCACGTGGTTTGTTACTGGGTGAGGGGACATTAAGCACAAAGGAAGCCTCTGCAGGGAGGGAGCGGTGACCCCACGAGGCGTCCCTACCATGTCACTCTGTGACTGCGTGGCCCCGTACATGGTGATCCCGTTGGAGGGCGCTGCTGGCTGTGGAGTGTCAGGCTGGATGTACCCTCTTCTGTCGATCAGGCTGCACAAAACAGAAGAAACAGGAAGGACAGCGTGAAGACAACCGCAAAGATGACGGCATCGTGATTTAAACGTTAGGGTCTGGGGTCCGTCTTCCTGCAACAGCCCAAGCCTTGGCACCTGGGCAGACACTTTACTCACTGTCGCATGAAACCAGCCACCAATTCTGTTACCTCCACCTTTAAAGAGGCCTGGGGTAGGGCTGGGCGAGGTGGCGCACGCCTGTAATCCCAGTGGCTCGGGAGGCAGAGGCGGGAGGATCGCAAGTTCGAGACCAGAGGCAGTCTGCGTAATTTAGCGAGATCCTGTCTCAAAAGGTAAAAAAAAAATGGGTTGACAGTGCAGCTCAGTGGTCCAGCACTTAGAGAGCATGCGAACGTGAGGCCCTGGGTTCAACCCCCAGTACCACCAAAAAAAAAAAAAGGCGTGGGGCATTGTTTCACCCTGTGTCAGTCTAAATTGTTGCCATCTGCTGCAGACCCTGGCACCTTCCTTGACACCTCCCACTGCCTCCGTTTTTGCCCAACTTTTCTCTCCAGCCTCAAGTCCACAGCTTCCTTGTCCACTAATTCCACACCTGTGTTCTGAGCCCCCAGCACAAGCTAGTGCGTCATGTGGGAGCAGGGCCTGGCTCTGGCCATCTCTGTATTTCCGCAAAGTCATGTTCCCTTCCGCTCCAGGGTCCACTGGCTTTGGCTTGAAAAAGAACGTTGTGGGCTGAAATGGGCGCAGAGATGTGTCCAAGTCCCAACCCTGGTATCTGCGGGTGTGACCTTATTTGAAGAGAGAGTCTTTGCAGATGTAAGCAAGCTGAGTTCATAGTTGATTGGGGTTGGCCTTAACCCCAGTGCCACTGGGGTCCTTATAGGAAGACACAGAAGACAATGCTATGTGAAGATGCCAGGCCCCGGAAGGAGGAGGCCACGTGGCACAGAGGCTGACACGGGAGCAAAGCAGCTGCAAGCCATGGAGAGCCGAGGGCTGCCAGCCAGCACCAGGCACCTGGTGGGAGGCAAGGAAGGACCCGCCCGGAGTCTCAGGGGACTCCATCCTGCCGATGCTTTCACATCAGACCCCAGCCTCCAAACCATGAGAACAGCTATCTGTAGTGTTAAGCTCCCCTTCCAGCTTCCACCCTAGGAAGCTACTACAGCGAGAAGGACCTGGCAACCCACTCCTGAAACAATTCCGAAAAAAATCAGCCATTGAAAACCCTATCAATAGCAGAGAAGCACTTGACCTAGTGCCGGGCATGGCACAGTGTCGGGGAGTGTTATACAGAGGGTTGCTATGGGTTGCACCTGACTTGATGGCACCGAACAACAACAAGCGGGCTGGGATTTAGCTCAGCTGGTAGAGCGCTGCGCTGCAGTCTCTGAGGTTCTGAATTCAATTCCTAGCACCCCAAAAATGGGAGAAGGACCTGGCAATGCACTCCTAAGGCAATCCTGAAACAGTCAGCCATTAAAACCCTATGAGGGCCGCTATGAGTCGGATATCGACTTGACAGCACCTAACAACAACAACAACAACAAGAAGGAAGCTACTACAGGACTTAGTTCAAGAGGACCCAGGAGAGACCCCCAGGGTCTGTGCAGGGTGGGTGGCTGCAGGCTATGGGTGGAAGAGCAGGCGAAAGGACCTACTGAGAGAACAGCCCTGCCTGTGCCAGAGAAGTGCAATGGGAGGCTCTCAGAGGGACCCCCACAGAGGACCAGCCAGCTTCAAAGACCCACCAGCTTAGCCCTGATGTGGGACCCAAGGATGCCAGCTCCTAAGACTGGCCTTTCTCCGCATCCCTTCCAGAACCACCCCCTGCTGTGGGCCAGGGAGCTGGGGGACCATTTCCAGATGGGGTGAGGGGCAGAGCTGGAGGGGACCCTGCTCCCAGGGGAGCTGGGATGAAGGCTGGGAAGTGCTCACTTAACCTCGGGTTGGGAGCTCTGATCCACTGCAATGACACTGTGTTGGAAGGGATGAAAGTGAGTCCTTTTTTCTCTTTAAGTAGCAAGAGAAATCAAGGGACTTGCAAGGCATTTCATGTCGGAGTAGAGAAAGAATGAGGTCACCAAGAGAGTCTGTAGTGACAGCAGACAGGCATGACTGGCCTCTGACTGCCTTAAGCCTGTTTGATGTAGCAGCCACGTACCCGGGGCTGTGACTGTGGACGCATATCTCCTCCTGGTCCTTACCTTGGCTCATGAGCACTCCTACTGTGGCTGGGACCTCTGCTCTCCTCTCTCTTGCTCCTACCCCTCTAGAAGCCCCTGTCTCCTGCACCAGAGCTTTTCTGGTTCCTTCTCTGACAAACCACACCCTCCCTTCACATTGGGGCCCCCCAACACCTGCCATCCCTTGTCTGTCAAAACTCTGCTCCTCCCCGCAATTATCTCCCCTAATTCCTTCTGCAACAATGTCTGCAACAATGGGCTTAAACATAAATAAGATCATGTGCCTGGTCCAGAATCGGGGAGTGTTTCCATCTGCTGTACATAGGGTTGCTGTGAGTTGAACTTGACTTGATGGCACCTAACAACAACAATTCCTTCTCATCCTTTGTTGTTGTTGTTGTTGTTGTTGTTAGGTGCCCTTGAGTTGGGTCCGACTCAGCAACACAATGTACAACAGAACCAAATACTCCCCAACACTGTGCCATGCTCAGCACTATATCAGTGCTTCTCTGCTATTCATAGGGTTTTCAATGGCTGATTGTTTCGGGATTGTTTTGGGAGTGGCCTGCCAGGTCCTTCTCCATTTTTGTGGTGCTGGGGATCGAACCCAGGGCCTCAGCATGTGGAACAAGGACTCTACCAACTGGAGCTAAGAAATTTCAATCCTCTCAGGGCTTCATGGGGAGCTACTGCTGAGCACCATTTGCCCACTGACCATGTGGCTCGAAACACATCTCTCCTGTGCACACCCCACACCTAGCAAAATACCCGCCCATGCAGAGTGTGTGCTCAGTAGTGGTTGACTAAATTCTTATCACCGGTTTGACCACAGAACCAGCCCAAGGAAGGCCCACACTGACCATTCCTTGGGATTCTCCATCTTCCCAATTTTCTATTCTTCTTGCCAGACTTGTATGAGGACCCCTTTGAGCAAACGCTGGCCATTTCTCACACTGTGGTGACACTACAGGATCAGGGTATGGCTTTCTGTGCCCTTGGTACCTAGGCTTGCCTTGGGACAAGGCCGACACGTTCTCGCCTGCGAGCACATCATGGCGGTGTTTATCACCCAGGAGAAGCAACTTGAGCACACGATCCTGGGCACCCAGGGCTGAGGGAAGGGTCAGTGCTCAGCAGGCTGGCCTGCAGGGACACCCATGAAAGGTCCTGGCTCACACGAGGGCACAGTTGGTAGAGGGCTGCTCTGTGTGCTCTGAGGCCCTGGGTTCGATCCCCAGCACCGCAAAAGTGGGAGAGGGAGGAGAAGGCAAGAAGGGCCAGGAGGGCAGAGCAGAGGCGAACATCTCCCCCTGTCATGTTTGGCTGGGGCCAGCCCAGGGACGGGCAAGGCCAGCCTGTGAGGAAAGCTGGGGAGCTGGCCCTTGCCCTGTGTGCACCCTGTTGTTCTTGTTAGGTGCTGTTCACTGATTTTGACCATCCCATGAAGTGTGCATTGCGTGAGCCCACCATGTGGGTGAGCGCTAGGGGCACAGGGGACACTGCCTTGGAGACCATCCAGGGGACTTGGTGATTTCTCTCTGTTCAGTACATTTGAGACAAAAAGGAAGAAAGAAGTAATCAACTGGAAGCTTGCCCACTCTGCGCACTTGCTCAATCAGTACTGGGGGACGGCTGCTTGCTCAGTTTGTAGGAAACCGTCTACTCAGGCGTCACTCGCAAGTCATCGAAGGTCAGCTGGAGTTTGAAGGTGAATCGTTCAGATCTATAGGCAGCACAGATTTGTGGACACACACTGGTTCTGATGTCAGATGCCTGAGTGGCCAGCATTAGCTAGCTGTGTGATCTTGGGCACAGTATTTAAATTCTATGCCTCAGTTTCCTTATCCACAAAATGGGAGATAATAGAACCTACGTCATAGGTATACAGTGAACTTTTAAAGTTAATACACGCAAAATTCTTTTTTTTTTTTTTTTTTTTTTTCGGTACT